>BLYE01000059.1:0-92601 GCA_016586335.1 Nitzschia putrida | reverse complement strand
ATCATAGCCTCTCCTTGCCCATGAAGAAACGAAAGGTGCCTGTGGAAAGTGGGAGCGAAACAGAGGCTTTCGAGTTGCACATGGAGGTCCTTGAAGCTTAATATCGGATCATGTCATTTGCTTCTTGCTTGAGGCTTCAAACAGGGGGCAGATACAGGTACAACATCGCCGGAGCTCTGGGTCCCAGCACGACTCGTGCTTCAAGGACTCGGGTTCCAAATGTAGGTATTGTACATATTCTATTCTTATTAGAAGAAGTTCTATCCTTTCTTGACTCCAAGTTCTTGTAGCCGTTTCTCGAAGTAGTATTGAATCTCTCGAGCGCTAGTCCGGTTTACAGGGTCTTGTACCCAGCAAAGATCGATAGCATGGAGAATGGCTTGATCGAAGGGATTCGTGGAGTTTCGAATAGCCTCGTCAATAGGAGGGCGACCGCCTCGCTTGACAATGGAGCTTGCCTCGTTGCGCTGATCCTTGAATGGCCACTTTCTTGTGAGAATGGAGTAAAACACGTTTCCCATGGAATATACGTCCCCCTTTTCTGTTTGCACCTGGTAGGCGTACTCTTCCGGTGACCGGTATGTTCCAGGGTTGTTACCAACAGTGAAGCCACAAGACTGTTGGGTGTCATTGTTCCATCGAAGGAAGCGACACCGATTGAAATCGTTGAGTTTATACATGCCTGTGGATGTGATATGTACAAATTGCAACGTATCGATGTCGGTGTGAGCGATAGCTGCCCGTCCTTCGTCTGGTGTGTTGTGAACAGCAGCAACCCCGGAAGCGACTTGATAGGCAATAATGAGTCTTTCATGAGGCTCCCAGTAATCTTCCTCTCCAGAAGAGAAAATGCTATCATCGAGGGACCCCCCTGGTGCATACTCGACGATTGCAGTATTTCCACAGTAGCTGTGAATGTCAACAATCCATCTACTTGAGGTCAGTTGATCCATTGCGAGTGCATCTCGACGGTGTCTGTCAAAGTTGCGAGCGGAAATTTTGTGGACATATCTCAGTGTCTTGAGTGCAACCGTGTCGTTTGCGGCTTGAACCCGCCAAACATCTCTCCAATACCCGTTTGCAATCAAGCGTACTTGCTCTTTTCTTAGCTGAGTCAAATCTTGCTCGAAAACAGAGTTGCAATTTGGAAAGGATTGGGTCTGCCACTTATGCATAGCTTTGCAATGATCTGTTTCGAACTTTTCAGTCAATCGAATTTCGTAGTCGTCACTGTCTTTGAGACGTTCTTGCATAGCCTTGGAACTGCTATCAACTTCCACGGCAAAGGGTTCGTTGCGAAGCCGATGTAAATTGGGGTCCATTCGTTCTGTTCCCACATAGCTGCTGCTGGATGGACTGTCGAAATAGAAGCCTACCACCCTGGGGCGCATAGAAAGGGAAGATGCTGAGATGAAACTACCCTTCAAAGGAGGCAACCTGCGGCTTCGTAAGGTGACAACTGGCTGTGTCATGGTCGTGAACTGAGAAGTCAAGGAATACAGCATCAAGACTAGCCCCAGCGAAACCAAAGTCAACGGAAGACAATTCTTCGGGTCTCTCCGCCCAATGACGAGGATGTTTCGTATGTCCACGAGGAACCTTCGCAACTTTGCCAGCCATAGTTGATGCGTCCTTTTATTGTTGTCCTTTTCATGTTGAGTGTCTTGGTTTGCCTGTACCTTGTCTGACGTCCCTGTCGCTCGTCGTCGGACCATCGTGGTTCCCACACGAAATGAGAAGTGTGGCTTGGCACTTGCCACCAACTTGGTTCACGCTTGTCCATCGTAAATTCAGTACTGGAGTTACGCCGAGGCAACTCATATGGGACTCAACCGTAAGGGATAACCTGACCAACCTTTCATCTTGGTTTACATGAGAACATCAGAGCTTTACACGGGCTCAGGAAACAATATACCGTACTCCTGTAATAGCAGGTAGGACTTAAATATTAACAACACTCCCTGTTGAAGGAAGACTGCCCCCTCCCGATTCTACCCAACTAGCTCTCGTCTCGTCTAACGAGGTTTGCAGTTCCGAGCGCAACTGGACCAAATGAGCCATTTCTGCACCAATAGCAGCTTGCGTCTCCGTATTCAATTTACTTCCCTCTCCTCCTGACTGGCTGTAGACTTGCATGGCAATAACTTCCCGGCGAAAGGAACGGATTTCGGCATCAATGGCAGTGATTTCCCTTCGCAAGTTAGCCATTTGGTCGGCCAATTGATTCATTTGCTGCCTCTTGTTTTCCATTTGATTGCGTTGCACTGTCTGTTCATTTTCTTTTTTGTTTTGATCCAGCATTTGCGGATAGGTCACAAATAATCCCCAAACCATGACAAACGTTCTCCCCAGTGCATGGATTCCGCTGAAGCCTTGCTCGCCAACCCATTTCTTCGTGCTGGTCATGAATCCCAAGGTTGGAAAAACGAAGTATGTGGCAGAAAATGCCGTCAGTAAAACAAGCGCCAGTTTGACACGGAACTTGTCCGAGGGTCGCAAACTTGCAAACGCAGAACGAATGCGTCGGAACCACTGGACCCACGGCCAACGTCGCTCTCTCCGTTTTTCTTGATCAACCCCATCAGGAGGACCACTTGGAGGCTCCGGATTTATTGGCAATATTGTTGGAGTTTTTTCTTGTAGCTGAGCGGGAGTAATACGAAGAGGTGGGTCAATGCGTGATGGACCAGGCTCGGGTACGAATTCCGTCTGAGGGGTAGTCTTCAGCCATACTAATCTTGACGAAGTTGCTCGAGGTAACACAAGCACAAATGGCTCAACAATGGTGAATAGAGACAATATTGTGGAAAGGGTCAATACCAGCCTCTCCTGTTGATGCTTCATGAGTACAGATTGGGTGTCGTCATGGGCTAGGCTCCAGACATGCACCAAAATGGCAACTCAACTTTCGAATTCTCTTTTCCTTGAACGAAAAATGACGTCATCATGGCTGACGCCGTACATACGACAGCACTAGCAAAGTCTATCTCGGTGGTTATACTACTAATGCTGCCCGACCGCTAGACTCCTTTTAGCTCTGGTGGTAGAACAGAATGTTATGATATGGCACAGCAGGGTGCCTCATTGTCTAAAAGCAACTACTTCATTGGAACAAAGGTTGGGTGGCATTGAGCCAAACACTGGGGGCATTTCTGAAGGAGGCAAGTCTTGGAGTTGTGGGGTCTCTCAGGGAGAATGTCGTTGGAAGAAACTCTGGTTTCCAACGAGACGGAAGCATCGTTGAGAATCTCTACATCTTCTATCTCTTCACTAAACTCCGGTGTTGGTTGCTCTTCCAACTTTTCTACTTGATCCAGGTACTCTCGTTGTCGCCGTCTGCGTCGACGAATGAGATACACCGATACAACCACCATTGCAGCAGCGGCCAAACCAAGAACCAAGGGACCCCCAGGCGGGGAGTTTTCTCCATCCACAGGAATGTTACCAGATACAGCAGCGGCAGTTGTCGAGCCAGTGTCAGAGGTTACTTCCGAACCTGCCAGTACCTCTCCACCCTCCACGTTTTGGTTGGAGAATCCTTGCAGTTCAATTCCCAAAACGGAAACTCCATCAATAGTAGACAAGAGAGCCTCGTCCAACCAAGCTGTGAAGCTTCCCAGAAATTGGGAGTCTGTGAGAGTACTGTAAAGAGTGGCATTTGCACTAGCTTCTACTGTCCAGCAGGTTGCCCCTTCAATAGAGACAGAGACACTCTCTTCACACACATCGGAAACGCTCTGTCCTGCACTACCACTGGAGGTAAACTGGAAAATAATCAAGTCCATACTCTCATAATTGCATGTCAAGGCAATGTCAACAAGGTAGGAATGTGCCTGAGATTCGATCATCGCAGCCACATCTTCAGCATCCGTCGACGTATAGTTGTCATATAGGAACAAAGCGTAGCTGTATTGAATTTCTGTCACGAAGCTAGATTCTAACAAAGAAGTAGATGGAGTCTCTGTGCAGGTCGAAGTGAGGGAACCATCGTCTCCCTCCTGAGTCTCCCAAGCGGGCCCTGTAGGTTGAAGAGACACGGTTGGTGAAGCAGTTGGCGGAGAAACAGTAGGAGATGCTGTGGGAGGAGCTGTCAAAGAAGGCTCATTATCAATCACATCTTTGTCCTTCAGCTGTCTCCTCCTCGCTGCCACTCTAGTTCCTATCGTGCGACCTCGAGAACGGCGCGTGAAATGGCTCTCGCATTGAGAACACATCATGCAAAGAACCACAAGGAATAGGAAGCTGCAGCTCAATTTTCTCGACATTTTCTTCTTTTGATATCTCTAGTCTATATAGTGAATAGCAAGCAGATCCAGTGTGTTGACAGGGTTGCACTGTTGCTTGCTAGGTAATGGACTATGAAAACTCGGGTGACAGAATACTGGTCCGATCGTTCCATGTGGTGGTCCGACGATTGGTTTCCCACATGACTTCTTGCATGGTCACACTCCCTCCAACATCCCGCTGCCAAATCACATTTAGAAAGCCAACGGCGATTGCTTGCGCTTGTGCCCAATTTTTCTTGCACTGTGATAATCATTGAAATACTTTATTAACAACTACAGATTCGATTAAAAAGTATGTGCATCCTCGATCCAGTCAAGGCGCGCAGGGACATTAATTAATATTTCGGGGTCAACCAATCAACAGAAATAGCTGCCACCAACATCATCAACAAGAGGAGGCGCCGCCCTCCTCCTCCTCTTCCTCCAACATGTATGTTGTCGTACGCAGTACAGAACGAGTTGCAGTTAAAGTGGTGTCACGCTGCCGAACCTGCCTGGTGCAACCAATCAACAGGGAATGGTTCCGACTACTGTATCTTAATATCATAGTACTAACTACTACTGTAGGGGGTAGTTTTCCTGCTAGATGGTTAGTAGTACAGTGATAGTACGAGTGCTTTATTGTGATAGAGCAACAGTAGAGACAAGAATGCGAGAGTCACTTTGTTTCTGCCTGTTGGTTGAGATGAAATTCCCAGCTCCCTGCTGGCTAGCTGGCTAGCTGGCTGGAATCCTCTCCTCTTCAACAGGCTATATGATGAAAGATTCGTGGCACGTCTATGCATTTTTCTGACCGGCGGGTGGTGAGGTACTGCTGCACCACCAGAACGCGATGGATGCCAGAGACTGCCGAAATCCTTAATTAAGGGGGTGAAACCCGGTCGGATGTCTCGTGGACAAATCTCAATCCGAATGTTTCCTGCAATTTTGGACACCAACGACGCTTAGGTGACATTTTTTCCATAAATAAAAGCGAATTATTGCTTCTCCTGCTGTGCCTAGTTTGAGGATGGATGATCCACTACGGAGTGACTTTTGTGACCCCTCGCATTCAAGAACGACGTTAACTCAGAAAAGGTTGGCGGCTGTTGCCAGATTGTTGCCAGTCGTTTACGGAGGAGTTCCAATCTCGGGAGAATAGAGAAAACGACCCTTTGTTCTCAGTCTGAACACTATTGTTGAAATCAAAGCTTACAAGATGGATGTGGAAGCAGCTCCACCGGCCCCTGCTACGGGAGAAACTTTCTTGAATGACACCGAGGATAATATTGGCACCTCACCCAAGCAAGCCCCCGTGCAGCGAAAGAGTATGCTGAGAGATCGCATCAGTATTTTTGATAACAACAACAGGGCAGCTCACTTGCCTGTCAAGCCTGTAGTAGTTCGCAAGCCACGAGTCAAAAGCAAGGGTGAATTGGCTAAGCCAGATGGAAATGAGCCTGAGAAGGAACCTTTGAGTCCTCGTCGACCAGCGTCCACTTCGGCGTTGCCGTCAGTTTCTGATTCAGAAACAAAAGACACCCCCGTTGCTCCTCAAAGTCAGTCGACTAGTACTCTCGATGTGTCTGAAGTGTATGAACGACCACTCGCCGAATCCTCCACTTCGAATGACCATTCTGACATCCCAACCCGTATCCGCAGCGTTCAGGACCGATTGTTCATGTTCGAGAAAAAGAATAAGGAAATCCTTGATATATCGGCACATTCAAACATGCACCCTAGAAGAATTTCTTCCGTCGGCCGTATGTCAAGTCATGGCTCGAATACGGACGGTATACTCAGCCCTCGATGGGCAGGAAGACCTACAAAGGTTTATGGCTCTAAACTCAACGAAAACTCTCATTTCATTAGCCCAGCTACTCCTGGACATGCAAAGTTCAAAGCTGGTAATGCCGAGCAATCCTTGCCTCCTTCAATGCCGATTTCCCCTTCCGAGCGTGACGATGAAGGAAGCGATACTGTCAACCCTTCGGCGGTTATCAAAGGGCGCCGCTCCAAGAACCAGCTATCGGATGACGTCCCCCCTGTCAAGGAAGAGCAGTTAGATGAATCTGCTGGCGCATTGGAGGCAGATGAGCTTGCTAGCTCCAACAACTCAAAGCGGAGTTGGAGAGTCAAAACCACCCGCGCGTCTGAGGTGCAGAGTTCTTCGGAGCATACTGCCTTCAGTGCTGATACTTTTCATTCTGCAAGCGACGATGAGCCTCCTAAGAGAAGTTGGAAGGTCAAAGGTGAGGTTCCTGTCAAGACTATCACGAGTCAACCCAGCTTGGAAGATAGTTTGGATGACGACGAAGAAGATCAAGACAAATCCCCAAAGAGGAGTTGGAAGCCAAAAGTTCAAAATTCTCTCGACACCCCGTCATTTCATGATGCACCTCTTTCAACAAAGAGCCTTCATGTTTCATCCACTACGAAACCATGGAAAGAGAAGCAAAAAGATCAGGGAAACAACTCACTAGATATTGGAAGTTGCCATGCTCGAACTTCAAGCAAATTGATGGACAGAATTAACATGTTCAGTGCAAATCCTGCCCCAACGCCCCATTTCTTGGGATCCAAATACAGGACAAAATTGGTTGCAAAGGAAGCGAAGGCGCCAAGTAAACCAGCCACGAAGGATCCTGTACCGACGGAATCCGACCACAAGGCCACTCCTGCCACAGAGTCTTCCGATTCCAAGCCCAAGGAGAGTTTAGACGTCGCCCAAGCCCAAAAGAAGAAGGTTAAAGCAAAAACAAAGAATAAGAGTATTATTCTTCGTGATCAAATGAAACATCTCAAGGGCGGCGTCACACCCACCAACCTAAAGAAAAAGGAGCAAAATGTGTTCATCAACACAAAGAAAGCTGAAGATTTTAGTGCCTTCCAGGCTCCTGAATATGTCAAGGATGAAGCTGACCGTAGAGTTCTGTTGTCGGCATTGAGGAAGAACTTTGCATTCGATGAAGTAGAGGAAAATGATTTGGAGCGGATCGTCACTGCTATGGAGCAACATCTTGTGGACAAGGATACCATGATTGTCACACAAGGTGAGAAAGGTGACTATTTCTACGCAATTGTTCGTGGGGAGGTGACTTTCCTTGTCGATGGAAAGAAAGTTGGGTCCGCGGGACCATGCAATTCATTTGGAGAACTGGCACTTCTATATTCAAGTCCACGCGCGGCCAGTGTGAGAGCGGACTCTCCTACAACCTTGTTCCGGTTGGATCAAAAAACTTTTCGTTTTATGATGCAATCTCAAACGAAGAAATCAGAGGAAGAGAGAAAACGACTTTTGCGACAAGTTCCGTTCTTCACCGATCTCAGCGACGCTGATATCAATAGATTATGCTCCGTGATGCAACCTATTTTGTTCAGCACTGGAGATTACATTGTGAGAAAGGGTGATCATGGTAATTCTTTCTTCCTGCTGCAGGATGGTCGAGTCCGACTGACTGAAATTTTTGTAGGAGGGACATCGTACGAAGACCTCTACCTCGGTCAGGGAGATTACTTTGGGGAAGGAGCTTTAATCTCTGATGAACCTCGACCGGCAAATGTTGTTGCACTGACCAAGGGAACATGTTTTTCCATTGAACGTGCGTGTGTTCAAAAGATGTTTGGAGATTTCGGGTCTATGATATCTAAGGCTCAAGACAGGCAACGATTGGTAAGTGCTGCATGTGACTTCTGTAATATTTCATTATTTCCATCTGATGACAAATTTTCTTTCAGGAATCAATCAAGATCTTCCGGGATGCGGACCTGACTTCTTCTGATTTTGATAAATTGGCCAAGCTTATTCAAGATAAAACGTTTGATTCGGGTGTCACATTGTTTGAAGAGGGGGGTGAATTCCAGGCCGTTATGTATTTCGTTAGAGAAGGCTCAGTTCGGGTGACGTCGCGTGATGGCGAGAGAGATGAAGTCATCGGTGCCGGTGGTACTTGCGGTCGGCACCTCCTTTTAGCCGCTGCCAATAGTCCGGTAGATACCAAGGTCGTTGCCAAATACAGTGCCAAGGTCACAGGAGCATGTGTCTGTGGTGTCTTGTCAATAGATGATTGTCGATCCATTTTTGATGTCTCGTCGCTGGGAGACCATTTGTTTGCCGAAGGAAACACGGCATTGGAGAAGAAGCGATCGGAAATGAGAAAATTGATGAAGGCAAATATCAAGATGGACGACCTGGACAAGGACAGGATCATTGGAGAAGGTCAATTCGGAACTGTTTGGCTTGTACGGGCGGATCCACAAGGAAGCAAAGACACATCAAAAATGGTTGAGTTTGCCATGAAAGTTCAATTCAAGACAGATCCAGTTAGAAGGGATGGGGCTATGGAAGCTATCAAACGAGAGATGACCGTTGTCAATCATATGAATCATCCTTTCATCATTGATCTAGTCGATTCATACGAGACAGAGGACCAGATTATGATGTTAACAGAAGCTGTAAAAGGAGGAGAATTGTGGAGCCGCATTCACCAAGAAGACGATGACGGAAACTGGACATCAGGAATTCCGGAGCAAGATTCAAAATTTTACGCCCTTGTTATTGCCGACACCATCGCTTACATGCACAGACAAAAGTTTATCTTCCGCGATTTGAAACCAGAAAACGTCTTGATCGATTTGGAAGGATATCCTACATTGTGTGATTTTGGATTCGCGAAGTATTGTCCGGAGCAGACTTCAACATTTTGTGGAACACCAAACTACTTGGCGCCTGAAATCGTACTCAATCGGGGACATGGAGCTGCTGTAGACCATTGGGCATTGGCAATTGTGACCTATGAAATGATCACAGGGGAGAACCCATTTTATTTCGACGGCCAAGACCAAATGGCATTGCTTCAAGCCATCGTTCAGGAAGCTTATTATCCCTTGCCCAAGACTGCATCCCCTGAAGTGGTAGACTTTGTTTCGGGATTGTTGGAGAAGGACCCAGTCCAACGTCTTGGAAGTACTGCAAGCGGAGAGAAAGGAATTTTGAAGCATGCCTGGTTCAAAGAACTCGATATCAACATGGTGCGAAACAAGAAAGCTAAGGCGCCATATATCCCAAAACCCAAATAGACCCAACAACTATGCAACAATCCTGCGATATCGTTTGGAATTCTTCCGACTGTGTGGTGTCGTTTTCGACAATATCCTCACACCGAAACACCAACGGGACGATGTGAACTGAATGTAGCCTAGAGGTTACATGCTACCGTCGTCGCACCAATAATAGTAGTGAATAGTTGTGATGTGAGAATTAGCTTTACCAGTATTGCCTCTAGAAGCTAGTATGCTCTAATAACGAATACTAACGTGCCGTCATCAGTGCCGTAGTGGTACCGGTACTGTAGTAGTTGTCAGTCGTCCAACAACCACCATGCGTACTGCATTCGGTACAGTTTTGCTTGAGTCCAACGGGATCACTTCTGTTGGGAGTTGGGAGTAGCAGTGAGTAGATCCGTGAAGTGCGGAGGTGGTGGCGATGAGTGACTACAGGGTCGCCGTACCATTGAGTGACATAAAACCTGCATAAAACTTCGCGTTGCACGCCAGCGCCTATTCACACTTATAGGAGAAGGCTGCATCTAAAATCTTGCCAATCCAGCTGTGACACCAGTACATGGACCGGTCAAGCGAATTATGACCGTCGGTTAGTACCACCCTGTACTTGTATACTGGTGCGTCCGCCTCCTCCGTTCCAAGGATACAACATCCCAACCGAAGTGCGCAACGCTGTACGGGGCTGACAAGTTGGATTGTCTTCGTTGAGCAATTGGCAACAATGGTGGAAGAGGAGAGACCTCGTAGATTTGGCAGCTTGTTGAACAAGTGGCAAAAGTTGGATGTGAAGGGCAGTGAGGCTGTGCAACAACATGAACCCGTTCAGTCGAAGAAGAAGAGTGCACATGCAATGCAACTTGCACAGGATGTGAAGGAATACAGGAAGTCATTCACTTCCAAGAACTACAAGGGAAGGACCCCAACCCGTGGGATGTCACAATACAGCAAGCCTGCGAAGTTGAAGAATGTGTTTGGTGCCGATGTTGGCACAGACGACTTCAAGGTTCCTGCCTTCGACAAGAATAAGGAAGAGAAGAAACTAATCAAAGAAGCTGTCAAGAAGAACATCTTCTTCAATGCAATGAGTCGAAATGAACGTGGAGTCCTGATCGATGCATTCGAGCCAATTGATGTGCTCAAGGATGGGATCATTATTCGACAAGGCACAGTTGGAGACTACTTCTACGTTTTGGCAGACGGGAAAGTGGCGTTCTCAGTAGATGACGTGAAGGTCGGCGAGGCTGAAACTGGCTCATCGTTTGGTGAATTGGCTCTTTTGCATGCTTGTCCGAGAGCAGCTACGGTTGTTGCCATTGACGGTCCCGCCAAGCTTTTCCGTGTGGATCAGAAGACATTCCGATCTGTTTTGCGAAAGCAGGTCATGGCAATGGAAGTTGAAAAAATGAAGCTCCTGAAGACTGTCCATTTTTTGAAGGATGTTGATACCATCGACCTCAAGCGCTTGGCTTCTGCCTTGAAGCCTCGATACTATGAAGCTGGGGATGCTGTCGTCAACAAAGGTGATCAAGGCGATGATGTCTACATCATTGACGACGGTGAATTCATTGTTCGGAATTTCTCTGTGGGTCAGAATCAATTCAGTGATTCTACTTTGAAGAAAGGGGACTGTTTTGGGGAACAAGCTTTGGTATCCGACGAACCTCGTAAGGCTGATGTATCTGCTGTGACATCGGGTATGGCGTTTTCTTTCGACAAGGCTACCTTTGAAAAGGTTCTGGGTCAATTCTCACGAGTTGTGAGAAAGGTTCAAGACCGAAACATTCTGGTATGTATTCACGAGTGCACCATCGTTGCTCGAGTATTTCGTCTCACTGACTTGTTTCCCAGGATGGAATTGAGATGCTCGCATTGGCCACGGTTTCCCACAAGCAACTGGAAGAGTTGTCACATTTGGTTTCCGACAAGAATTTCAAGGCAGGCGAGACCATTTTTGATCAATCTCAGAGTCATGAGGCCGCTTTATATCTTCTGAGGGACGGAGACGTACAACTGTCTGGGAAACGAAATGACATAATCCAACCTGGTGGCTTCTTTGGAGAGGACATGTTGTTGTTGGATGTCAGACAAGTTGTCAGTCATGGAAAACAGGCACAAACAATGGTAAAGCCATCGTACACAGCAACCGCCACGACTGATTGCCAGTGTGGAATCTTGACATTGTCGGACTGTCGCACTGTCTTTGATACCACAAATATGGTGGACAATGCTCCCGCCAGCTTCGTGGAAGAAGAAGGAAGTGCAGAGTTGAAGGATGAAGATACGGCACCGACAGCGACGTTGAAACGTGATACGACAAAGCAATGGCTGGCAAAGTCATCTAAGACTATGTTGAGAAACACGGTTAAGGCAAACGTTGGGTTGGATGATTTCGAGAGACACTCTGTTCTTGGTGAGGGCCAATTCGGTGAAGTATGGCTCGTATCCGCCGATCTCCCTGGAAAATATGGTCTTCGTCACTTTGCTCTAAAGGCGCAGAAGAAGGATGACCCTACTCGTGGCGACTCCATCGCAGTGATTCGTCGTGAAATCGAAGTGTTGGGTATCATGGACCACCCTTTCATCGTCAACTTGGTTCATCACTATGAAGATCCCGAGCACCTCTATATTCTGATGGATTTGGTGTATGGTGGAGAATTGTTCGATGTCATTCACACGGAGCAAGAGGATGGTACCTGGCAGTCTGGTCTTCCAGAGTCGGATGCGAAATTCTACGCGATGGTGATTGCCGATACTTTGAACTATATCCATAGGAAGCAGTTTGCTTTCCGGGATTTGAAGCCTGAAAACGTGTTGATCGATAAAGATGGATATCCCATCATTTGTGACTTCGGCTTTGGTACGTTAAAGGAGGTGTCATGTGGAGCATAACCTTGCCAAGTTCTAACAATTGTGCCTCGTGCAGCCAAGTTTGTCGCAGACAAAACCTATACTTTGTGTGGAACACCGAATTACTTGTCACCTGAAGTAATTACAAGTGTGGGACACAACCAAAGCTCTGATCACTGGGCATTGGGTGTTCTGATCTACGAGATGGTGGCAGGTGAAAACCCTTTCTACTACGATGGCATGCCGCAAATGGAATTGTTCGAATGCATCGTGAAGGAGAAATACTATCCTTTGCCCGATGAAATCTCCGACCAGGCTTTTTATGTCGTTGATGCATTGCTGGAGAAGGATCCAAGTCAGCGACTCGGGTCTCTCGCGGGACGGGGCAAGGACATCCTAGCCAAGGATTGGTTCTCGGACTTAAACTTGGACAGTCTCCGTCAACGATTGCACAAGGCCCCTTTTGTCCCATCCAAGCCTAGTCATTTGGAAGAGCACCTTGATGGTGATGCGGAGGACGGCGACGCCCCCCGCTCCAGCTTCCAAGTTACCTCGCTTCCTGCCTTGGGGACCCCTCCTCCTGTCAATCTTCATGGTACATTTGCAACCTTGAACACATCTTCGTTGTTGGATGACGACGATGATTAGGCATCAATCGTAGAGTAGGTGATGCACGTCGTTATTAAGTTGTATTTGTAATAAGAAGTGTAGCTCGTGTTTACAGTTACTTCCTCCTATGTTGAGTCGTATTAATCCACCACCTGAGAGCTGAGAGATCCGCATTGCATCCGGACACTACTTCTACTAAAATAATTCAACACAAAGTCAACCAGCGTAGAGTATAACGTGCAAAGGAAATGACAGTCCAATCGTTCCATATTTTCGACCGCAAAGGCAAGACACTGTTCACGAAACGCTATGTGAAAGGCTCTGGACCTGAAGATGAAGAGTTCCTCTCGGAACAACGCAAGCTCATCTTTGGTATGCTCTTTTCCCTTCGAGAGTTGTGTGGGAGTCTAAGTCCAGCAGATGGTCCCAGTGATTTGCAGTTGGTCAAGACGGGAGCCTCTACTCTATACAACTATGAGACTGTGTCAGGTCTTCGGTTTGTCTTGTATACGTCGGCCGATACATCGACCATGCCCACGTCGGCGTTGAATTTGCCTCCCGGTATGCAGTCGGGAACTTCCGGTTCTGGTGGTAGCCTATTGGGAGGAGGAAGCAACACTACAATGACGAACCCCAAGGTAACCGAAAGCGTTCGAGGGGCGCTGCAACACATTTACGAACATGTTTGGGTGACCTTTGTGGTACGGTCGCCTCTGTACAATCCCACCAACCCAGATGTGTCGGTGACCAACTTTGAAGCTTCCCTGGATAGCTATCTCAAAGGAATGCCTTGGTTTCGTTAGGGGTAGAGGATACATAATAGTACCAGTAGCAATACCCGCAGTTTTAATAATACTCAAGAAGCAAATAGAAAATTATCCCTACAATACCCCCCACCTACACACCCTTGCGTATGATGTTGTTATGATGGCTTGGCTTTTTTGTTCTGCGATGACGGTCTGGATTTTCTTTGTGCCGAGGATTTGTTTTTCCTTGACTGAGACACTTCCTGCTGATGCTTTTTCTGGGCTTCTTCCAAAGCTCGACTTACGGATTCAAACTCTTGATTGACCAGCAAAAACCTTTGCTTGGCCTTGACGAGTTCCTCCTTGAGGAATTGTGCGGCTTCCACAAGTAGCGCTGAATCGGCTTGATCATCGTAACGTTGCGTCAAATATTTGTGCTGGCTTGATTCAATACGAGGAGCATTGGACACATTTATCAGTTGTCGATAAAAGTGTTCGCTTGGATCTGTAAATACAACTTCATCGTAGACTTCGGCTACAACTGGCTCTGGCGGTGTTGTGGAATTAGGATCAATCGTAGGCAACGTATTCGGAGCCGCACCGGGTGGATATAACTTGATCCCATGATTCATCTGTAGCAACAAGGTTTGGATTAGACCCAGGCAAAGACAAAAAGAGACCCCACGGAAAAAATAATGGTTATGACAGCACTTACCAGAGTCGGCTTCTCATTTGGGTCTCTCCATATTATTCGAATTTGAGCTTCAAACTCACCCCAACCACGCTCTGTAACTTCAAAAGGTGGTTGAGTATACTCTCGAATTGGTTGAGTAAAGGATGCATGTAATTGAAAAACAACTTTGGAGATAACAGAACTCAGGTCTTCATTGTTGGGGCCCCGAAGGTATAGCGTCCATTCATGCGTTTGAAACTCATCTGCTTTCTTGCCAAGATAAAATGCAACACTTCCATAGACAATCGGTAGAAAAGCTGTAGTATTGGAAAGTCGCGAAGCATTGGCGACAGCATTAGAATTGGCAGCCTCGGTGTTGGGCTCTCCTCCCTTGACATCAGCATCTAATGGTGGTCCAGGTGTCGAGGAGTTCGCTATCGTAGTTGTATTGGTTGCAGGCAGATTTGAACCCTCCGGAACAGAAGTTGGGGTGATTGCCGGAGCTGCTGTCGTCGTGGTTCCTACCATTTCTTTGGGTTGTGCTTTCGTCACGAGAGTTGGGAACACGAATCTCGTTGTCAACAACGGCTTGGTGAGGAGCATGTGAGCCGCACTTCCCGCCGTACTGATTTGGGTACTGTTCGGCGTCACACTCGGACGAGTCGAAACTCGTTGTTGTGCTCCCAGGACTGTCTCGTGAGTCCTGAGTCGTGAGTCGTGACAAGAGTGCTGGAAACTGCTTTGCTATGAGAGATTGAAATACTTCACGCACAAAGACACAAGCTAGCAAGATCCAAAGGGACGTGTAGTCGCCCCCTTTCTACCTTGGGTCTAATAACACGCCACCACCAGCATTGCTGTTGATCCATCATCATCCATCATCTATCATGGAACCCTTTGGTGTGAAAGCGACAACAACGGGTATCTGCATCGCAGCATTTGCCAGCTGGAGGGGACTCCGAAAAAAGTCGTTGACCAAGACTGGGGCGATGGCCGCATGTTCGGTAGGATTTCTTAGCGCTGTTTCAGGGTTGCGAGGGTTCAATTTGTTGGTCTTTTATCAAGTTGGATCGACGGCTACCAAGTTCAAGAAAGAACTCAAGGCCAAGATGGATGGAACTCTGGCTACTACTGGAACATCTGCCCGAGGTCCGTCACAAGTCCTGGCTTGTAGCATCATTGCTGTTGTTTTGGGTTTGGTCCATGCTGCTTACTGTGGACCAGAGCGTCATATTTCCTTTTCGTCTAGTGGAAGTGGCTCTAAAGGTGACGATGACGCTACTTGGAAGCTTGCATCTTCTCTCACCTGTGCCATTTTGGCACACCATGCCACCTGTCTTGCGGATACCTTGGCATCCGAAATGGGTATTTTGTCCAAATCCTCCCCTGTTCTCATTACACAGCCTTGGAAGCAAGTTCCTCCGGGGACCAATGGAGGTGTCACGCTAGCTGGATTTGGTTGGAGCGCCTTGGGAGGTTTCATTTTGGGCTGTTCCTCCTTGTTGTGGGATTCTATCTCTGGACTTGCCATTCCCAGCCCGTTCACCACCATTGCTTTTTCTTCCACCTGTGGTCTGGTTGGTTCTGTGTTGGACTCACTCCTCGGAGCAACTATTCAAGAGACGCTCTATGATGCGGAAACAAAGCTAGTTTATCAGAGTGATGATGTTCATAAACCCACCTCCTCCAAACATGTGATTGGAAGAAACTGGTTGACAAATGAACAGGTCAATTTGGTCAGTGTGGCCATGACCACGGCATTGGGAGGATGGGTTTTGGGGCCAATCTTCTTCCAGTAGATCATATTGTATCGAAACAGTCTCTTACAATAATACCTGTAGAAAATACTTTTTGCGTTGATTGTTGAATCTGAAGCGCACACACGCTCATGTTGAGGAAAAGTAGAAATCCTATGATTTGGTCGACAATGCTTGTAACATCTGCAATCACAATTTCAACGATCCATGGAATGTATCCGATGCGACGATTTTTGGGGACTAAGTGGTACCCTGGTGCGATTTGACTGAGACCTAGACACATGGCGACGATGATGGTGTCTTGTTCGTTCTTTGGGTATATAGATGATAGATGCAGCTTCGATCACACTTTGTGTGTCCCGATATGTCATGGATATAGCAAAGGAAGTAAAGAGAAAGGCAAAGGCTCTGGCTTCTTCAGGACATTTGGAGGTGATGAGAAAGGTGACTTGAATCAAAAAGGCGTACATGCTGTGGAGGAAGGAACGGAATCCTCGCATGCGTTGAACTTGTGTTCTTTGAAAGAAAGTTTCCAGCACATCGTCCCGATTCATTCCTACAGCAGTTCGGCCGTACATGGTCATCAAGGAAAAGATTAGTGTCGAATGTAGACCTGCCAAGATTCCTGTGGTCCCGGCAAGGAAAAATAGGGAGTCGCAGACCAATTCAATATACTGTTGGGTCCTCCACAAAATGATGAATCCTTTGACATTAAATGCTTCAAAACACTGAATAGAAGTAGCACTTGTCAATGCCGAGACGACAGCATAGACTTCAAGACCGTCAATTCGAACCGTTGTACGTTCCAGGCTATTACCATTGTCGTTCTCACCATCGGAAACAGTGGTGACGATGGGAGATGCGCCAATCACAGGTGTTCCCTGGGCATTAGAAACAACAATATCCGGCTCATCCACATATCCATCTCCAGAATCTTCAGGAAAGACAAAGGTTGCTGGCTGGTGTTTTTTTCGCCCATGGCGCTTCCACATGCGTCGTGAGAAGTAGCAGTAGTGGGGCAAGGATAAGGACGTTTCTAGGCAACGTCGACTTGGTTTCCGGTATGCCTGTGGATGTACAAAATCAACTCTGTTTCCTTGGTAGATCAGATAGCCAGATGTAGTAGCAAGAAGGTTTCACCGTCAATCTTTGAGCGGTGCTGTTTGGGATATCAGAAGATATCAGTGAATCCAATGAAGGAAATACAAGATTGCATATCAGTTGGGTCATGGATATTTTCGGGGACTACCTAGCAATATCCCCTTAATATAGGGGTGTCCCCAAATATGTTGTGAACTCTGCGATGGGCAAGAGGCAGGGGCAGGGGGCAGGGTGGCACAACACAACGACAACCTTGCCGCTGTTTTTTGGAACGACAGTGAATTTGCTCCAAGCATCGCCTACGGATCCACCTGGTGTTCCCATAGAGATAGAGTGATGAATTCCATCGTACAAACACTTCGAAGTTTGATTCTTCCTTCGACTCCTGGAGAGTCCGCAGACTTTCCTCTGGAAGTCAAGGCAGTTCCTGGCTTGACAACTCTGTTGGATAGGGCACTATTTCGAGCTAATGAGGGACAATTGACAGCAACAACCTGCAGTAGCCATGCTCTCCTGGCATGTTGGTTAGATATTAAGCACCAGTCGCAACTTCTTCTTGAGGAAGTGCTTTCCCATCAAGAGCCAAATTCCTATGCCAAGATCCAATGTGAATCCTTGGCTCGGCAATGTCTGGAATGTTCCATGGATGCCATTGAGCGTCTCAGCACCGAGAAACTTGCCTTGTCTGCCAATCTATCTGACCCTTATCAGAGCATTGCCGATGCATCTTCCAGTACACACAATTACAGTAACTATTTGAATACAAGCATGTTGAGTGGGGTGGGTACCAGTGGAATCACCAATGGTGTCTTGGAATCTCGGGAAACGACAGGGAGACGTGCTCCTCTCCAACGTCGCCGTGATTGTTGGGAATCCCCTAGACTCATTTGCCCCGATCATGTATGGGCAGACGACTGTTACAACGCATGCCACAGGTGGGTTCGATTCTTAGTAAAACACCCATTTACGTTAGACGAGCTGGAAGAAGAAGAACCAACGCGAACAACAAGAAGAAGCAGCGCTACTGGTGGAGGGGGCGGGTCCACAGGTACGGACTTTGATAGTCCGTCGGATGCGAAAAAGAGGAATCGGTCGCTCCAACATCCTCCAAGTCAACGACAGGCAGAAATTCTCCTTCAACTCATTCATGACGATCTACCAATGAGATTGTATCAGTTCCGTCAAGCAATGATGGCAGAGGCAGTTGTCACGAAACGCCTCTATCTTGTCAAATCCGAATATCGTGCTCCATTCCGTGCCTTTATGGAAGCACATCAAACACTCTATCGCGCCCCTTCTTTGGCATTGGTAGAGTCCTATTTGAATCCAAAGAAAGCCAAAGAGGAAACTCCTACGGAGAATATGGATGTTTTGTTGAAAGATCCAACACTTGTGGAACTACTCGTCTTGGAGCGTGAATGTGAGCAGTTGGAAGTTAATATCGCCAAGGCTGTATATCCCTTTGCAGAATTGGCGAGAGTTTTGGAACAAAAGAAGGCTCGCGTCAAGCCTGTCCCTGGAATAGTCCATGACGTGGATGTACCAGCACTTCAAGAAACCGTGCGGGTAAGTGCTGCAAGTGCATGGTGTCCTGTGTCTGTTTTGTATTGGATCTTTCATCATCCACTATATGTATGACAATCTCTCACTCTTGTACCGTTAATATTTGGGTACACAGCGCCTGAAATTTGTATTGTGTCGAAGTGGGGGAATGGAAACATCTACAGGTATTCGACCCATTCTTTTGGATCTGGAAGGTGTTCCTCGGGACGACCAGTTTGTCGGGACTCATGAACGTTCTCCCGTTTCCACGAGAAGTACGGTAGAGCCACGTATCAACACGTTCTTGGGACAATTGAAGACACTATCAACCTTGATCGGCATGGGTACCAAGAGTGCTTTCTGGTTCTTGCGCAATGATTCGATGGATTTGAGTGGCGCCATTGTGAAGGGATGCACCGAACAGCTGGATGTAGAATTGCTCAAGTGCCAACTATTGGATTGGTTTGCCATGGTCGAACGCCAACATCAACTCCAGAGGGACCAGCCGGACATGGCGAATTCGATTCGAAAATCAGAAATGGCCATGAGTCTGGCGGGATCGTCGGAACAATCCCTCCAAAAAGTCAAGGAGCGATTGGAGAAAATGCAAAGCGACCGGGAACAACGGTTGGAAGTTCTCAAGGAATTGGTGGAAGACTTGTGTTTGCGGGAAATGAATCTACATGTACGAGTATCGGGACCTAACCCTACGGACTTGTTGGTGTTGAATCCAACGTCAACGGTCGGGTTCTTGGGTATCCCGCTCCAATTGGCGGGAGAGAAACTACCGATTGGTTAAGTCTTATAATGTTTCTTTTATGCAGCTCCCACTGTCAATAGAACACTACCTAGCAGTCACAATAATGTAGAATTTGGGATTTGGAGCAATATGGTACTACGAATCAACATGCGGCAGTTCTTTAGTTCGGTTAGCTATTCTGCACCAAAAAGGTCCAGGCCTTACATGTTCTTCCGTCAAAAAGAATGGAATTGTTGGCAGGTTCCCCTTTGCCACTGATAACCTTGATGACTTCATTCCCCAACATACCTCCCAAAACCGCACAAACGGGAGAAACTTGTGACATGCTGGCCTTGGCCAACGCCTCGAGGGTTTCCTTGGACAAGGTATCATCCGCACATCCTTGTTCCTTCAAAAAGGTAGTCCAGAGCTCTAGGGCAGTCTGAGTATCTGCTTCTTGTTGTGGAGGAAAGGTTCCTTTTTGTTGTTGATATTCCAGCAAGCAGCGGTATTGGAGGTATACGGGTGGAGGTGTCTTGTGAAAGCGATTGACACATTTAGAGAGAGGAACTTGAGTCAAATCTTCCAGTGAAACATAGGGAGCCAGTACCTTTGGATCCAACAATTGCTTTCCTTGTTCTGGTCGATATGAGACATCCTTGCCAAGATCCATAAGTGCAGCTCCATTCCAGCCAAAACAATCCACCAAGTAGAAGGCCCGGGATGCAGTTGCGGTTGTGAGCTTGGCAAGTCGAACCGCTTGTTGAAGAGACACTTGCGATGCAATAACAACTGTGAAGGGTTCCAGATCCTCTGATGTCAACTCGGAAGGATCCTTTCCCAAAATAGGACAACCTCCCAACAAGGGATTCATCTCCTCGACCAAGGGCTGGACTGCATGGGCCACAGAAGCATACTGAAGACGCTTCGCCTCTGGCTGTTCTGATGCGGATGCCGAGGTTGGTGTGAACACATGAGGCGCCATTTCCGAAGCAGGACGAACATCACAGAGTGTTGCCTTGATTCCAGCCAAGGCGAGATTCTTGAGGATTTCCGCAGAGACACCCGTGACGTGAATGTACAAGACACGAGAATTCATCATCTTTTGTTGAGACTCTGCGCCCCACAATCGAATTTGACGGTCATAGACATCGGACTCGGTAGGTTTTGTTGCTTTTGTTGTTGGTTTGCTCATTGTTGTGCTGCTGTTGCTGCTACTGCTTCTTGTTTTGCCGAAAGTGATATGATTGATGAATGATGAATGATGAACAGATCCAAAGCAATCAATGTGAGTAGGTGCTGCCAACAGCCAACAGCGGGGCATTGGTCGAAGCTGGAAGCAGCCGTATCAAAACCAATCCTGCGTCGCCACGTGGAATAACAGCATTTGAATAACTGGACTCCTTTAAGCTCGATTGATGATGATAATGATCACAGCTTGGAGTTTCGGTGCTATGATGTGACGACGAGGTCTTTCTAGCTACAAGGTATGCCAATTGCTTGCGAAAACCACGGGTGGGTTGAAGTAGAAGAACAATGATGATCGGGCTGGTTGGGCAACAATAAAAACAACGTATCTACTACTACTATGACGAGGTCTAGTACTTTTTCAGTTTTTGAAGATGGTGAATGGCGTCAGCCCTCCATGCAACCTGTCATATAATATGAGGTTTTGGGACGTGTGAACTAGATCCCCCTCTGGACTGGTTCGAGTACTCGTTAATTTTGTCAAAATCGCACCCCAGTAGTTTCGACGAGATGTTGTTGCGCTAGTATGCTAATACCTAGTCTTTGATTCTGGTTCGTTGCACTATCTCTAGCTATAGCTTATTTCATCCACATGAACGTTGTCTATGAGTACCCAATAGAATGTATCCCATGTTTCATCCACGAACGCTTATTCCGCAGGAAGGGCTCGGACGGTAAACGTACACCCGGTCTTCACCAATCGGTCAATCAAAGTATTTCCGCAAGCCACGGAGGGTGACAAGAATCCGCCCTCTTGGACAGGCAATTTCTCAGATTCAAGTGCAAGACAAAGGCCCGTTTCGACCAACATGCGGGCGGTTTCCAAACATCCAGGATCCTTAGGAAAGTACAATTGTCCTTGGACACGATTGCCCTTGGCTCCGATACCCTCCGCCGAAACAAGTAGATAGTTGGTATTCACCATGTCGTCCATGGTAGGTCCAGTACCTGGCTGGAAGACTCCCTTTTTGGCAAAGTACAGAGAGAGTGGATTGAGAAGGGAGATGATCGACATGGTCAAGCCCAAGTATGTGGCGACGGCGGTTTTGAAATCAGCCGAGACCATGGCTTCTTGATACACCAACTCCTTGGATCCTTCAGATCGGAGAGCATACGACCATCCCACAATGGCTGCATTTGCTTGTGCCATGACAAAAGGAGATGCCCAACGGTTCAGAAGTTTGGCAGCACTATCGAAATTGAAATCTTTGGCGCTCTTGGGGAAGGCGGGCAGCTTTGCGATAACTTTGTGCTCACTCATGAAACCTTGCTTGTTCCTCTTCAAAACATCTTCCTCCTTTGGAACAGCGGCAGGTTTTCCAGCTTCCAAGTTGGCGAACAGAGTTGCGTATGTACCTGAAGGAAACAAACCCGCATGTCAGAAATGAACACATCGAAACTGCAACGCTGTCCAAACCCTCTCTGTTTTGTTGCAGAATACGTACCTCCAGGGGCAGCCGCGATAATTTCGTCAAAGCACTTGATTTCCTTCAAATCGTCTCCACATTCCTTGGCCATGGTCTCTTGAATCTTCATAACCATAATATCCCACGGAATAGAATCATGTCCAGAAAATGGAACAATACGGGCACCTGTCTTCTTGGCTGTCGATTGGTATTTGTGCGCCATTTGACTAACCCAAGAAAATTCTCCAGTGATATCAACATAATGCGTTCCAAATTTGGAGCAGAATTCCACTACAGATCCTCCATACTTGCAATAGGGTCCAGCCGTGGTCGCCACAACCTTAGTATCGCTCACAAGCTTGGGCATGGTGTAGGGAAGGTTGGTATCCACAATGATGGTTGGAAGGTCCTTCAATTGCTCCATATTCAATTCCTTGGCCAGTTGAGCCTTGACATTGTCCAACTTGGATTGAGATCGGCCCGCGATGGCCCATCGAACCTTACCGTTGTTAACACCGTACCTTTCTGCCATGTATCGGACAGCCAAGCCTCCAGTAAAACCAGTGGCTCCCAAAAGGACAATATCATAGGAACGATCCGACAATTTCTTGATATCTTCATCCTTGACTAGATATCCACTATCCTTGTAGGACCATTGAGGACCTCGAAATGCGCCACCTGTCAATGTGTTGAGAATCGTTTTTCCAATTTGGTAGGTAATGGACAAGGGAAGAATGGTCACACTCCAGAAAGGAAATACGGCCAAAACTCCCACAAATCGAGTAAAGGGGACTTGACGTCGGAGTCTTTTTTCCAAGTCAATGGGGGATGGAAGAGGTGCAATCATACTGTTGTTGTTGTTGTTGTTGTTGTTGTGGTTGTGGTTGTGGTTGTGGTTGTGGTTGTGGTTGTGGTTGTGGTTGTTGTGGTTGTAGGAATATATTGTCGTCAGCGAAAAAAAGTGACACATGAATTCGAGAAGAGTCCAGCAGCAAAAAGATTCGTTCGGCTTCCTTCCAAGCGTGGTTTCCACGTGGAGACAATAAATAAAGGTTCTGAGTCTAAAAGTGGCGGTCTTGCCGGCTCTTTTTAGTTTACAGAACTGGTCGCGCAATCAGCTTTGTTCACTCCCATCATTCCTTCACCCAAGCGACGACGTATCACAGAGTGACGCGATGGGCAGCGGCCAAAAGCCCCAGAGCAGTAAATGCTGTGGCGTAGATGCACATTTCACCCAGCACCTGCAAGTCGCTTTGATAGTAGAGGGGACCAGGGAGCCACCAACCAGCATTGCCTGAAGGATTGACTTCCTTGACAGGCATGAGCTCAAACTTTTCAATTTCCATAATCTGGAAATGAATATCTTCATCATCAACACGGCTTCCCTGTTTGGATAAGTGTTGCAATTTGCTAGAATAAGAATCCGACCATGGCCCCTTGAGCGTAGGTTCTTGGCGCCCAACTTTGATCGCCTCCCATTCGACCCGAAGGAAACCCCACAGTGTTCTGCGAATAATCTCTGCAGAGGCAATGGTTGGGTCCAATATATGCGAGAGATCTCCCTTGAATTGTGGACTCAGTACACCCGCTCGATTTAGATAGTGATGAGGGACAAAGCTGAGTGTCCAGCAGAAACGCAGCAATACATTGAGAACCAAGATCGTCCAATACATCCATTGTACCGAATAGATACGTGTAGATCGTAGGCGTACTCTGCCCGACTTGCTGACAACCAACAACTCCCAATCCATGAAAACATCCCACCAAATCTGATAGAGTGTAGCAACAACGAATGACGCCAGCCAAAAGAATGATTGTTTGGCATGTGGATAAAAGACACCAAACACTGCGACCTGTGCTGCAAGAAAGTATTTGAGGGCGTTACCAAGATATGGCCATCGTCTCTTGTTCTCGTAGGCCTGTCGAAGGTTTTGCAGAAATCTCCACCAAAGAGGGGATGCCATACACATGGGCAATATGCAGGTATGGAGGATCCAATTTTTCTCTAGGGGCAAATCGGCACTGTCTAGATCGTAGGCTTGTTTCCACCACCCCTGTAGTCCCGAAACAAAGTAAAAGAACGTAAAAGCAATGTCTTGCATGGGCCTCACAGAAGATGTAAGGATATCTCCAATGAAGCCATCTCGAAAGGTGACATGGTACATGGGCGCCCCAACTGTGAAACTGACAATGGTCCAGAACTGACTGCGATTGCCCTTCCAGGGATAGACAACGGCAACGAGCCCAGCCACAAACAAGACCAGTGGGAAAATAGGTGCAGCAACCACTGCGACAAAGCGAAAGAGACCAATATCATCCATTCCGTCAACATACCGACCACCCTCGGCACTGCTAAGTGTGAAGAAAAAGAGGGAGATCAAAATCAAAACAAGAGAGTCGACCGCGACGGCAACAACAGCCATGACTTCAGGCGGAGTACCACCGATGGGCTGTTCAGGAACTTCCCCGTCACTGTCATATTGAGCATCCCAAATATCCGATTCCTCCAAGGGACTTCCAGTCTTTGCTGTTTCCAAAGTTTCCTCGGGTTTGGCATCGTCATCCTTTAATTCCGAGGAAGATTTTCCCATGGTCAAAATATCTTCTGGGGTCAAGGGAGTTCGGTCATGATCATCCACTGGCTCATACATGCCACCATGATTGTCATCATGTGTATTTCGATCTCCCCACATATCCAGGGTTGCTGGCTGAAACAGCAAATGACCCAACATCTTGTCCCCAATCGTCTTTTTCCATAGCCACAAGGAGGCAGCGACTCCCCAGAATAGTAAATTCACCTCCAACAAGGAGCGGTAGACTCGAAGACAAGGAGGATGTCTACGCAAGGCAGTGAACACAGCTAAATGATGACGGCCGTGATGTTGTGTGATTTGGGTGTCATTGTCGGTCAATACCCACAAAGCCAGCAGCAGAAATGGAACCAATGCTGCTCGTTTCCAAACTGGAAGATGGGACATTATCGCAAACGAAACTGCACAACGTTATGAACTCTATTGGGGTGAAAGGAAAGGCAAGTTGGATTGTGAGCTTCCACTGTAGCAACGAATTCCTTGTGGACCGAACAACCAAAGGCTCGTCGGTTGCCGAATAATGCAACTTGGAACGAGTCGTCCTGCATTGGATCTATACGTAGCCATTGTACCTCTGACGTCTGTCCTACCTCGGTGCCAGTCACCCCGTTGGAATCCCTTTCGTCGTGGGAGTCAAGGTTAGACCATTTAGTACGTATCAGTAGTAGCTAAGAGTGATAGTACTGTACTGAACGACGGTATATTGTATATTGTGTCTCAGCTTTCATTTCATGGTTGCCACCACTTTCACACAAGCGACTCCAAGCGACTCCGGAAGGCCTGGTAGTTGCCGGGAAACTATAAGACTCTGGTTACCACAATATGATATGGCAGATACGTTTCTGATCAATGGCAAGATTTAAAATCATTTCGTCAAGTCATCGTTCTACTAAAGGAGTACTACTACTATTTCTTCTACCCGACATTGCAATAGTACAGTAACACTTCGGGGGCTCGTAGACCACTGTGACCTCAAGGAAAGCATTTTGTACTACCTGGTACTGGGTTTGAACGATGTAGATGCAATCATTGCGGTATCAACGAAAAAAATTACAAAGAACGCCCTCTCAGTTGGCATCTCCTACCAGCATTTCCATTCGTTACTACAAGAATAAGAAGGAGCGTTAGTATCACATGCACCATTCCATCAAGAACTAGAGGTAGTACTACCGTAGAAGTTTGAGATTCATTCGAACCTTTGCAAGATTCAAAGTGTTGCGGTTGTTACTCCTATTGTTTATGCGCGATTAGTGGCACGAACGAATGTCGTTAGTCCAGCACTGGACTTCTAACATTTTAACCAGCAGTATTGATGCTGTATTAACGTTGGTACCAACATGAACGCCAGAACAGCGTCTCTACTCACAATGTTTGCAGCTTGAACTTCTCCCAGCCATATTACTCTAGCTGCAACATCGAACATCATGACCATTCGCGAACCTGTTGTTCTTGACGACGAGGATGCCAAAGAAACTGTAACGGCAGGTGCAGACAACAATAGTACTGCTACTAGAACAAGTAGTAAGTCCTCCTTCCGCAGCACAACGTGCGTTTTCAAGTAGTTCTTGACAGGTGTCCTCACGTTTCTTTATTTTGTACCACCATCATCCCAACTTGTTGCAGGAACCAAAGGAGGAGTGATGCGAAATAAGGAGAACTATCCTGCTTGTTGTGAGGATCTCTTTTCATTTCAGCTGGATCATTCCGATGAAATGCGAGCAGAGTCAGGGCACCGTGAAGCATCGGGTGTAGTAGAAGAAAAAGGCCAGAAGGCCGCTTGGGATACTGACGTTGAAACAGGCGGCACTACTACCATACAGAAAGAACAAGATTTTGGATCGTATGAGGCACTGTCACCACTGACTCCTGCTGGGCAAGACCTTGTTACAGCCACCTCTGGTCGTGATGGTATCAACGCCATTGAACATTTGGATGTTGGTGTGTCAACCACAAGCACGCCCATCATTGAAGAAAATAACGAGTGTACTTGGTCCACGCAGATTTTTCGTGCGGTCGTTCTGTTGGAATTTTTTGCGATATTGGTTTCCATGTTTCTTACTCCCTTTTTCGTGACCGCTCTGCTTTTTCTGGGGTATTTCTTATTAATGATGGTGGGCAAGGCCATGGGCATAGTGCATGCGGTAGATCTAGATGACTGATAGTACTAACGTTAGTAGATGGGGAAAGGTTTGGGCTACTGGGAAGGAGGAGGAGCAAGTCATTGTATCGGCACGATTAGATGTTCTGATCAGCGACGAGACAAGATTCAAAGTGTTGCGGGTGCAGCAGGACGACTACTACTAGTATACTACTATCTACTGTTGTACGTTAGTACCCGTAGCAAAATTCCAGAACAACAGTTGAAATTCCTTATTACGCTTTCACAATTGGTATGGCCATACTGGCCATGATCGTGTTTGCGGGTACTCGCAAAGCCAACGACCGGGAAACAGCCTACCCTACCACCGACCAGTCGTGAGAAGAACCGAAAGCAACAAGGCAACACACACAGCATTTCAAAGAGTTCAGTTGTTCTATTTTATGTTGCAGTTCCATGTAAACATGCTCGTAGTTATCGTAGCAGTCAGTTTGGTGAATTTATCGGTTTTGCCGCATACCTCGAGCGAAACCATCTTTTCTTTCTTTTTGCTTCTTTCCCTTTTTACGTTTGGTTTTGGCTCCGCCATTTATTTCGGGAGACTGCCCCGCAAACGTACGTAAGCCATCGCCCGTCCAACACAAGCCAGACTCATGGATCGAGACTGCCAGGACGGCACTTGCGTTTGATTCCACAGAATAGGAGGGACTCTCGAGGGGAAGATCCTCACTGCGGATTCCCATTGTGGAATCGTAAATCACGTGTTTGGTGGGAACATGTAGAACCTTGGCAAAGTGTTCTTGCCGGCCACCTTGTCCATCAACCGAATCGTCATCTGCATGACTTCCAAAATGGAGGATGTATGCGTCTCGGAATGGCATCATCTGCTGAACTGTTGTTCCCTCTTGTAGCACACCATCGAGCTCGGTCACAGCATCACTATCCACGAGGAAAACTTGACCAATACTAGAGTTCCCCCCTGTACCGGACAGCAAAACCTTGTCAGAAATATATCCCCGAATGGTTGGGAAGCGATCTGCAACAGTTCTTGGAAGTTTGGCAGATGTGACATCGATCTTGTTGTGGCCTTGTATGTTCAACGTCACAACTGTATCATATTGGCCTTCAGACAAGAATGCAGCTGATGGAGACTTGTGCCTTCCCATACTGTAATGGTTGTGTACCCAGGAGCGCCCCAGCCGCCGCAATGTACACCTTGCTCCAACGCTCCTCACTTCGCTCACCCAAACGATTTCTCCAAAACTGGAAGAAAACAAAAACACTTTCGAGAACTGCGGGCCTTGCATGAAATCCTCCTCCTGATCTTCTGTCTGAAGGAAGGCTTCTACCAGGAAATCCCCGTTTCCACACGCCACCAACGATTCGCGAACACTGACGATGACATTCGATCTATCAAATTGTGTTCCATCAAAGGCAAATGCATACAACCATGCAACAATTTCGTCGTCATTGCAGGTCATCACATAGTCCAATATTTTGTTCTGGAGTTGGTATGTCTTGAGAACTCCCTCCTCCAGCTTGTGCACCGAGGTTCCACCCTTGGCGGAACACAGTAGATCGTCTCGGGAGAGGACACCTAACCACGTCTCTTTCTCGTTCTCTTTCGTAATCTCGTACAGACACCCAATGCATCTATTGTCAATATCCATGTTTGTCAAGGAACATTGCATCTTGCGCGTAGGAGGGAAAGGTGCCACCGACACGCGCAAACTCTGCTTACAATTCTTTCCCGTTCCAGACGACATGTCACTATCATATAGATGCAAGGTGCAATCCTCACCAGAGCCCACCAAAACCCGTCTATCAGACCAAATGCGCACACCCGTTGGGCCTGCAATGGCGCGACCAGGTGCAGTGGAGTATTCATAACTAGCCACGACGTCATTTCCTTCGGACTCTGCATTTGGTTTGAGCAATTGGTTCATGGCATCCACTACTGCGGTCACCTCCCTGACTGCTGAGTAGTGGGAGATGAACATATTTCTGAATCGTTCCGTTTCGGACATTTGGTTGCTTTCATCGGACGTCTCTGGAAGAAACACAGGCCATCCATTCCGAAGCAGCAGGTGCTTCCACAAATCAGGCGAAGAACGCCCAATCTCATTGTGCCAGGAGCGACAAACTTGAGGTAGACAAGCGGTTGCAGACTCGGGTAAAAACGTCAATATGTACTCCAGTACTGGACCTGGCATGTTCAGCACCAGACGTTGGTGAAGACTCTTGAGAGATTCTTCTTTGGCTTCGCCCACCGACACAACGCCCGAGTGGTTCCCATCTTCACTGCTTTCTCTCCAAGAGCCGCTGCTCGTCCTCTCCTCGTACTCTCCAATGGAAACGGATCGGCGTTTGGATCCACCAAACAACAAAATCTCCTCTTGTGATGCCGTCAAGACAATTCCCTCACGATAGCGATCAAACAAGAGGACATCGTTCAAAGCCATATACACCAAACTTCCTACGGGACACTGTGCCATGGACAAATAGTCCGAGACCTGCTCTACCAAGGTGCTGGTCTTCAAATCTGCCACTGTCAAGCGGAGTTGATGGTGATACATCATGGATGTTCGCTGACCCACGGATGCGTGAGCATCAAACTTGGCTTTGGACATCAACGAAGCCTCGTAGTGAGATAGTGCATTTTTAGAAGCCTCAAGAGCCTCCCGATTGGCCTGATCTCGTATTTCACTGACTGGGTCCACCGATTGTTGGTTGGACGTGTTGCTGGGACACAGGACGGAACCCACCGACAAACAACTGTTGTTGCGCCCCTCAAAGGGATGAGTACCATGAATACAGGCAGGGATTAATTCTGAAGGGTCTACCGACTTTCGCTTTCCCACCGTATTGGAAACAAGTGGAGCCTTGCAGGTTCCAAAGAGATGAGCAATACAGAGCGCGGGTGCTTGTGGAGTGGGGGCAGCGGATGCATTGTTGGCATCCGAAGCATTGGAGCCACTACGTGGTCTCCCTTTCTTCTTTGATGCAGAGCTAGGAGTTTGGTTCTTGGACGCATCCGAGTTGGATCGATTTCTGCCGTTCTTCTTGCCTGTTGGCGTGGATGGTTCCACTTGGTTTAGATTCGGAGATTCACTGTGTGACAAGGACCGAGGTCGGTATTTTCCAGAAACTGGAAGCTCATCATCCTCGGGAACTTCATCATCGTTGACTGGATCTGAGGGAGAAGAATCCGTCCAAATGTGGACGTACAAATTCTGTTTGGATACGGTGGAGAGGAGAATCGCATCGTTGTGTTGGTTGAGGAAGGACAAGAGCGACTGTCCAAGTGCTTTGTTCTTGCGCGTGCGATCCCGCTGGTGTTTCTTCTGCTTAGACTCCTTCCTCCTCTCTGCTGCCTTTTCAGCCCTGGTTTCCCAATTGTCAAGTTTCACCATCTTGACGAAAGGGGACTACTTGTTGCTGTTGTTGTCCAAGGAGGGACGACGATGGATCGGCGATGGCCTGCCTCTGTTGGGTGCAAGCTAGCAAGTCGAACATAAATCTTCCGCGTGGTGTCGCGAATTTGGGAAGAACCACGAGATTCGTCGTTCTGTCATCCATGGTTGACATCATCAGTGAATCATATGAGTCAAGGAAGAAGCCTTGCTGCGACAGGAATCTGGAACTCAACTCTTACCAGAATGGATTTGGACAAGGTCACGAAATCCAACCAAATATTTGTTCCTTCCAACCAACGAAACCACCATCACAAAATCGAACAGAACCTCTTTAGGTGTGTTGTGGTAGCATTCTCCCAAAGAGTTTTACTCTCTCTATATATACACAACACTCGTATATCATGGCCAAACAATCGAAAAGAACCAAAAAGTTCGAGTCCAGTGGTGGAGTCAAGGCTCGTTTGCAAAAGGGAACCATTGTCAGCAAGGGAAAGGTCAAGCGAAAGGGAAAGGCCAAGAACAAGGATGGCGAGGAAAAGGTTCCTAAAGCTTCTTCTTATTCTCTAGAACAGAAGCAAAAGCGGGAAGATGAAGACTTTGTTTCTCGCAAAAACCTAGGAGACTTGGACATGGAAAGCTTTTTCGAGACCTTTGCCGACGAACAAGAACCTGAGGCTGAAGAGCCCGAACTAAGTGAAGATGAGGATGAAGAAATGGAGGTCGAAGAAGCTGACGACGATGACGACGACGATGAAGAGGAGGAGGAACCTAGTCCTGACGATGATGCTGAGGATGACAGCAGCGATGACGAGGACATCGAAAAGGCCGAGCGAAAAATGAAGGCAGAAATGGCCAAGTTGCAAAAGAAGGACCCTGAATTTCATCAGTTCCTAGAAGAAAATGACGAGAATTTGCTTCAATATGCTGAGGAACAAGAGGAAGATGATTCGGATGATGAGGATCAAGAGGGCCAAGACGATGATATGGATGACGCCGATCAAGATGGGGAAGAGGGCGCCGACTCCTCTGCAACACGTCTCACACAACAGCTTCTCGAAAAGATGGAAAAGGGCGCTTTCCGTATGCATGGTGCTAAAGCGCTCAAGAAGTTTGTCACAGCCTTCAAGTCGGCTTGTTTCTTGGCTAGGGCTGATGAGGGCAAGGAGTCATCCTTCCGAGGAAAGAAGTATTACATTGAGGATTCCCAGGTTTTTGATCGCTTGATGGTTCTTTCGCTCACAAGAGTTCAAGGAGAAATTCACTATCATTTGTTTGGAAAGGGATCCAAGGGAAAGAAGAGCAACGGCGATGAGGATGATGCAGAAGAGTTTGAAGTGGAACCCAACAAGCCCATCAACCCCAAGCAACTCGAAAAGTGTGCACGCTGGTCTGACATCAAGGCAGTCCTAACTACTTTCTTCCAATCGACTTTGCATCTCCTTACCGAAGCCAAAGAGCCAGAACTTGTGGTCTTTGTTTTGAAGTCCCTGGCGGACTTCATCCCCTACATGACTCCATTTCCTCGTCAAGCCGAGCCCATGCTCAAGGCCTTGACCAACCTTTGGAGCGCGCCCATCGACGCCTCAGAAGACTACCAAGTGGTTCGTCTTCACTCGTTCCTTCGTATCCGACAATTGGCTTTGACACAGCCTTTCCCCTTTATTGAAGATTGTCTCAAAAAGTTGTACTTGGCCTATGCCCAGCGCGCCAAGTTCGCCACGGCCTCCTCGGTCAACTCGGCACTTCCCACTTTGACCTTTATGGGAAACTGTGTGGTGGAACTCTACAGTTTGGACTACCATTCTTCTTACCAACATGCCTTTATTTATATTCGCCAGTTGGCATTGCATCTTCGTACTGCCATGCAAAAGAAGACATCAGAGGCCATGGGGGCTGTCTATTGCTGGCAATACTTGCATTGTCTCAAACTTTGGGTTGCCGTCTTGGCAGAGGCATGCAAGGGAGACCAAGAGTTGGGTGGTGGTGATCAGCTCCTCCAATCCCTTTTGTTCCCACTTTCGCAAGTCATTCTTGGAACTGTTCGATTGATTCCTTCGGTGCGATATTTGCCCCTCCGATTGCACTGTGTTCGCATGCTCCAGCAGCTTGCTGCTGCCGGTGAAGTCTTCCTTCCTACCACATCTATCCTGTTGGATGTTTTGGATTTGAAGGAACTCTCTCAATCGCCCCGAAAGGTGAACAAGAATAGCAACCTCCAACCCATGGCACTGACACTACGTCTCCGTGCAGACAATCCTCTCCGAACCATGGAGGAGATGGAAATGTGTGTCTCCGAAACCTTTGTTTTGTTGAACCGAGAGATTGATCTGTACCAGTACTCGGCTGGTTTCCCTGAATTCTCGGTTCGAATTGGCCAACGCCTCCGCAAGGTATGTATGCAACCTGAATCGCACGACGTACGCAAATATTCCCATGCATTGTTGTCTAACGTATTCTTCTTTTTGCATTTGCTACAGTTCTCCAAGGAAACCAGATTTGCAAGATGGCGAGCCTACAGCAAGGGTTGCTTGGACTTGTGCCAACGATACTCAGAACGTGCCATGGCCGATCGTGCCAAATTGGTGGATGTTGCCCCCAAGGACGTGAAGCAATTGGAGGTGCTCCGACCCGTGAATACACCTAGCATGGGCGAGCGTCTCCGACAAGCTATTGAGAAGGAGAAGCGATTGGAAGCTGCCACTCGCCCTATTCAAAAGACTACTCCATCCAAATCGAACGAGGATGGAGACAGTGAACCCGCTACCAAGAACCAAAAGAAGCGCGGTAAGAAGCGAAAGGCCAAGGCTGTGGAACGAGGAGTCGAAAACGAGGGTGCTCTGGAACAAGAAGATGAAGTTGAAGAGGGAATCAACTGGTCCGACGATGAGGAATAGGAAATAATATGATCATAGGTTAGTAATATGCTTCACTACATCAAATACAAGGTAGAACCGGTCCTAGAGCAGGCAAGCCCAACGAGTGGCATGCCTTAGGATGATGTAGCTGCGTGTTGTTGAGCAATTTGTTGGACAGCATCATGTGTAGCTTGTTGAAGGGATTGTTGCAGTCTCTGAACTTTTTCGGAAATGGCCATGCCCTTGGCTTCTAACTCCTTGACTTTGCCTTCCAAACGATCCTTTTCGGAGGAAATGAATTCAATACGCTTGGACACAGTATCTTTGGCATCTTCCAATGAGTTCTTGATCAATACAGGTCCCACCATCTTGAATACATTCGAGCCTCCATCGAGCAAATTCAACTCTTGTTGTACCATTTCATTCTCTGCCAATTGCCCCATGACAATTTGAAGGTCGTTTCTGACCTTTTGCATCTGTTCTTGGAGTTCTCGGAACTTGGCAACTTCTGCGTCGATTTCAGCGGCCATCGCACCGCCAGCGTTGGGAGCTGCCATATTGCTAGTGTGGAGTAGAAAGGTCGGGGGAAGGAATGGACCGTGTTTTGGCTGGTTTACAATATGGAATGAGCCGAGTTGTCTCGTCGCCGCTCATTTCTGACGATGGCCCGCGTGACGTAGCATTGAGTCAAACTAGTCAACGGATCACCTGCCAACTTGCGACTCTTGCCAACCATCCAAAAGAAATCCCTCCACTCCACTCCACCGTCCTACTACTGAGAACCAAGATGTTTTCTAGAAGATGTATACAAACAGCAGTTAGATTCTCGAAACGTGAGGATTTTATACAATCTTGTAGTACACTTCAATGGAGATCATTTACAACTGAGCGAAACACGGCAGGTTCTCCCCAAGAAACCTCCACACAGAACACTAGCGCCAGGTCACAATTCAAGCAACTTCCTGTAAATCCTTCCATTCTCAAGTACATTGAGAGTATTGGAGTGGGTATCCCTAAGCGAAAGAAACCATGGAGAAAAAAGCGAGCTACGCCAACCGATGGTACCAATTTCACTACTGGCACAAACACTGCTCCTCCACCCCATCAGCAAAAGCTTGACCGACGACCCAAAAAACCCGTTTCCCTCCCACCACCTCCGCCCTTCCCAACGTCTCTTCGTGAAAGCGATACCGACAATGGAACCGTTGTTCACCGAATGCCTGTGAAACTTCTGGGCAGGGTTGGATCAATAAAAGAAGCCTTTCCCAAAGCTACACCCAATTTGCCTGAGATTGCCATTGCCGGTCGGTCCAATGTGGGCAAATCAACTCTTTTGAATGCGCTTCTCCACGGAACTGTCGAAAAAACAGAAGAGGAAGAAAAGAAAAACCATCGAAGTCGAGGAAAGCGTCCAACCTCCTGGACGGCCAAGTTACCCAAGGGAATCAAAGCATCCACCTCGGCCCGACCGGGAGAAACGCGACAACTTTCCTTCTACCAGCTATCTGCCAAAATTACTTCATTTCCAGATGCCACAGAAGAGAGCAAGGGCAAACCATTCAAAAGAACTGCTTCGTTAATGTTGGTAGACTTGCCTGGGTACGGATTTGCCTATGCAACCGAGGAAAAGGCAAGGGAGTGGCAACTACTCATGAAGTCCTTTTTACTGGAACGTGGAAACTCGTTGAAACGTATCCTTTTACTACTAGATTCTCGACATGGACTGAAACAAGCCGATGTGGAGTTTTTGCTCAACTTGCAACAATCTCTTCGAGAAATCGATCCTGTACGTGTTCACTACTGCCTATGGTGGTATCCGAGTGTAGTTTCGCCATCGAGAACTCACGTTTTGTCACATTCTCCTTTTTTCATAAAAGAAACGAGATCTCCCTCCTATTCAAGTCGTCTTGACGAAATGTGATTTGGTTCCCCAGGCTGATCTGGCCCGTAGGGTCGAGCTGGTGAGAAAGGAAGTTTCTGACTGTCTCGTTCGACAACCTAGCGCCCTGCCCATTCAACTGGTTAGTGCTCAAGTTGACAGTCAGGCAGGTGTACGAGAACTGCAGCGCGAGTTGGCTTCCTTGATCCCCTCACATAAGAAGTAGATCCAATTCCCCAACTAGCTGATTCCTTCAGCCTGTGCGTTTCTAGAAATAAAATGTGTTTGAGTACTCTATTCTAACTTCCAACATCATCAAATACCGTGGTAACTAGTTCTCTAGTTACTACATTACTCTGGGTAGTAGTATTATTTGACTCTCTGCCCCACTAGAGAGAGAGAGAGAGTTAGTACTCCTAATATTAAGCGTACCGTTTGAATCAAAAAATGCACTGGAGAGAGTAAAGTACAAACGTTTTTCTGTAATGTGATTACGTAATATAGTACGTACGTTACCCAGGTCTCGGCGAACAAAGCAAAATTACAACAATGGCAGCATCCCTCTGAGTTGGTTCCCCAAAACAAACACTTCCTCTTCTTCTCGTCCTCGTTCTCTCATTGTTGGCTTTGTTAGCAGTGCTGCGGGTGAACCTGGCGAGAGTGGATGCGCCTGATCTTGTGGCAAGAATACCCAAGAAAGGCCGGTTGCACACACCCTTTCAAATCGGCAATGTAACACTTCCCAGCGGTTTGCGATTGGCATTCGCTGGGGACTCTTTGACGCGTTTCATATATCTCAGCTTGACTCACCTACTAAAATACGGTTCTTGGGTACCTGATGGTGGTAAATTCTTAGTCTATGACAATGAAATCGGATTCAACCGGTGGGTAGTTCCGACCAATGAATACTTGGCACCATATGATGCATGTGATTGCTACTAATTTGATGAAATTCGCTATGAGAATCGATACTTCTCAACCGGGGACTCTCATGGTGACAATATTATCACATTTCTTGGCAAGTTTGGGAGTCAATTGTTTCACGGTCATTGGAATGCATCTTCCGTGATTTTTGATGATGCCGTCCAATCGTCTGAGTCGCTTCATTCTTCTTCGAATGTATCTATGAATTTCCGTCATGGCATTCTACAAACAGAATCCCCCCCAGTCTGGACTTGCGATTGGGAGGAATTGGTGGACGACTACCTCATCCACCTCTCACCCCGTCCGACGATTCTGGTGTTCAATGAAGGTATTTGGCCCGATCACACCCTCGGCCAAGTGGAGAAGCTCATTTCTTTGAAAGGGGCTTTGGAACGTCATGGGATCCATGGTATCTACCGAACCACAACTTTCAGAATGAATGAAAGTTTTAAAAAGGACAGACACGGTGCACTGCATAGGCATGATGATGCAGCATGTGAACTCTTTGATTGTTGGAATGTATCCTGGACCGCTTCCGTACCACGGATGGCATACACAGACATAGCTCATTTCGAGGCTCACATTTACAACCAAATGGTAAAACAGTTTCTTGAAGAGAAATTAAATGTTTCAAATCTGAAAGATATTCCTTCCGCTCGTGATGGCTGATGACTGATGACTGATGACTGCTGGTGACGAAGTGTTCTACTACTTATTTACTACCACTGTTATTCTGACTAACGTTAGTAGTAGCGTATCTTGTTTCGGTTAGAAATTTATGGAAGCTGGATCCAAAATGAAAGAGAGAGTCAAGTGGGACAAAACATCGCAACTTCATTTCCAAATAATCTTCTCCCAGAATATGTGAGTCACGAGTGGGAGTCATGGAATAGCTCTTACGTCGCACAGACGCGTACTCACAGGCTAGCAGGCAAGCAACGTGCAACGTGCAGCGAGTCATCACAACAAAAAATTGCAATGCAATCATTCATGCACAACGATCAACACATTCCGGTGGCGGGCAGCACAGGACAGCACTCATATTCCATATTATCACCTTGATGTCATGGTTGTAAAAATCCCCATCAGAGCAACAATGCTTGGTGCATACAGCCAGCATGATGTTCTTTTGCCAAGAAGCTGCAAGAACAAGTACAGATCTTTTTGTATGTTGTTCTTGGTATTCTTTGTTGGACTCTACCAGTATTACTTCACCATTGATCAAATACCAAGACCTGTGAGGACTTCGAGTTCAGCACTTGACCTCCACTCAGAGCAACAAGCAGAGGAGGAGGAACCTCTGACCATTCAAGTAGCTTCTACTGGACAGACACTACCCTCTGCCATCACCTTGTTACATGTCCAAAAGCCTCCATTTGATGATTCCAGCATTTTGCGTCTCTCAGAAAATCTCATTTCATCTCCGAACACAATTGTTACTGGGTATTTTCGCATGAAGTCAAAACACTCGACAGGGCAATATGATGATTGGATGACGAATATACTCAGCATTCAGGATCCCATGATTATCTTTACACATGTTGATATGGTGGATCAAATCCGAGGAATGAGGGAACATGCTCTGAATCGCACTGCTATTGTTCCTCTCGAATTAAACCTTCTTCCATATGGAACTCTGTATTCTCAGGAATTTTGGGAAGATCAGCTGGAAAGAGATCCGGAGAAGAGAATTCACAAGTCGTACGAGGTGTTTTGGATTTGGCTCAGCAAATCTTGGCTTGTGTCGCAGGCTATTCGTCTGAATGTATTCCAAAGCGATCTGTTCATGTGGTCGGATATTGGTTGCTTCCGAGAAAAAAGATACAATTCTAAGACCGTAATTCAACATCGCGAGATGGTTCCCCCCAAAGAAATGTTGCAAATGGCGCACACAAAACCCAACCCTCCCAAGGAAAATTTGTACAACGACAAGTATCAACATAGCGAAAATTTTTACCACAGTGGTTCACAGTTTGTGGCATTCAAGGACACTTGGGTTCGGTTTCATGAATACTTCCTGGAAATCATTGACAAGTTTTTGGAGAAGAACATGATCATTGTGGAAGACCAAGCAATTTTGCAAAGTGTGTGTTTGTCCCATCCCGAGATTTGTGCCTATGTTCCTTCTGACCAGGTCAGAGATAACAATTATTTTGGTTTGCGACACGTTTTGCACCATGGAGGTGAATATGAATACTGGCGATATAAGAAAGAAGGTTAGGCACAACAGGTCAAACTATGGCAAGCAAAGAAATTGCTCGAGGATTTTCTTTGACTCTGCATCATACTAGTGCCATGATGAGCTATGAGAGCGACCAAAAGAAGAAAAACCCACATCACCACCACCATTCACCACCAGTTGGTCGTGGTAGTAGTACTACAGTTCCAGCAACTGTAGTAGTCTAGGTACTCTAGTTGGAGCAACATTGTATATAATTGTTATAGTATTGTACTAGCTACAAGTTGAAAGTGATTCACAATACAATACACTTTTTGGAACCAAGCAAGTTGTTTGCGAAAAATAGGTCGATCGATTTAACCAAACCCACGACTCAAATTTCTCGAGTCACGAACAATTGGTGACGTATGCTTTGATTAGGACCAAAGAAAAACCTTCCACTTTTCCACAAAAAGCCAACAACCATCCACCATCCACCATGACAACTACGACGACGAATGCCCAACTGGTCTCCACAAAGAAACAACAATATCCTGTTCTTTTTCTTGTTGTTTCTCTGCTAGCCCTGCTTGGAATGGTGTATGTGACACCCTCACTGCAAGCCTCTTCACCAGTTGCCGTCATCGGCACAGAATTACAAGAGGGTGCATCCAAGGAACAGTTTCATGCCTATCAAATCGGCAATGCATCACTTCCAGGTGGCTTACGATTGGCCTTTGCCGGGGACTCTATCACACGTTTCACGTATCGCAGTCTAACATACCTACTGACACATGGACGTTGGGCGCCCGATCCTGGGTTTGTCTTGGTGGTGAAGAAAAGAATCGGATTCAACGGTTGGGTGGGGTCTTCTTTGGAACCCAACGAAGCATGCGACTGCTATCATCACAGCGATACTCGCTTCGAAAACAGATACTTCTCCTCCGGTGAATCTCTTGGGGACAATTACATAACATTTTTTGGCAAGTTTGGAATCCAACCGTTTCATGGCCACTGGAGTGCTCCGTCAATTCGTTTCGGTCCACTTGAACGGCAAGACCACAATAGATCCAAAACTCTACGTCGTCGACTCCTTCAAGCAGAAGCCAATGTTACCACCTTGCATTTCAACCAGTCTGCTTTGTCCCGCCCGCAAATTGCAACAAATCGATCCACATCACTCATCAATGTCACAACCTCGCTAAACAACCTGTCCCAATCACATGATTTGCCAGTTTCTGCCATTGAATCGATATCGACCACAATAGAAGTCAATGGCACGTCTGAGCAATTAACTCACACTTTGAATGCTGTATCACAATCTGCTGCAAATGAGTCCCTGTCTTCAAACCTAACACAAGCCAATGCTTCCTCCATGGAGATTGACCAAAACCATACTTCAGAACCAACCGTGGCTACAAATGAATCCTTGCCGATACCGACGAAAGGTACGGATAGTACTTTAGCTGCTGTGCTGGTTACCCCGTCCAAACCTTTAGAGCCGGAAATCCCCAAAGTGGAACCTACACCTTTCGACGGTGGCCTCCTACAAACGGGCTCGGAAGCTGCTTGGGTCCACGACTGGGGCGATTTTGTGGATCAATACCTTGCCAATCTTTCCCCGCGACCCAATATTTTTGTTTTCAATCAAGGGATTTGGCCAACTCATGATCTTGGACAACTAGACAAGCTACTCTCATTGAAAGAGGCGTTGGAACGGCAGGGGATCCGGGGTATCTACCGAACTACGACCTTCAAAATGAATGAGACAAATTTTGAAAGGGATAGATATAGCTCTATTCACATTCACGACGACCAGGCTTGTGAACTCTTCGAATGCTGGAACGTTTCATGGACTGCATCCGTACCAGAGTCGGAATACATTGATCCCGCGCATTTTCAGGGACACATTTACAATCGAATGATGACTCAATTCATTGAAGAACATTTGAATTTTGATCTGCAAGGTGTTCCTCCTATGGACGACGGCTGGTAGCCAATTTTTCCTGCGTTGTGGAAATTGGTACTAGTAGGTACTATGGGGGGGGGATGATGTTGGCCCCTCGACAAAGAAATTTTGGGAACCTCACGGGATGATTCCAATAGAAGTAGATAATAAGCATTCTCGGGTAGAGATGGTTCTAAACGGTAGTATCCTCGAAATCTGCTACGAACAACTCCAAGATCGAAGGGTGCATCAAAATAATGTCTAAGCAAACTCCTTTTCTCAGCAATAAAACCCGTCTGGCATTCTGACCATTCATTGTCACCTAACGGCGTCTGTAGTGCTGTACGATTACCCGAACTCCTCTCATTTAACATGTGCAAAAGGAAAATGCCGAGAAAAATAACAACAAACTGTGGAATTGGAAACTTCGTGCATTTGACCGCGGAACTCCAACAACAACGATGGTGTTGCCCTTCCTCTGTGGTCTGTCAAATACTACACGGAAAGATATCCTCATTACTATTGTCGTCATCACATTATTCTGCCTTCTGGATGATGTGTTACAGTGGTCAAGTTTGCTAGCCGTGCCTACGACAACAAGGCACACACACCGTAGCCCGCGGTTTGAATTCAACAACGCCTCGCTTCCCAGCGGCTTGCGAATTGCCTTTGCTGGAGACTCGATAACACGCTTCTCATACCTCAGTTTGGCATATCTACTGACTCATGGGCATTGGGCGGTGGATGGTCGTCATATCTTGGATGTGACCAAAATCATTGGTTTCAACCGCTGGGTCGTCAAGGCCAACAAGAACTTACAACCGTACGAAGCATGTGACTGCTACTATGTTAAAAACTCGGATGTTCCCTACGAAGTCCGCTACGAAAATCGATATTTCTCCACGGGTGAGGAACACGGGGACAATACCGTAACATTTTTTGGCAAGTTCGGTAGTCAACTCTTCCATGGCCACTGGGATGCTGCGTCGGCGCAGTTCAACGTGCCCGAATCTTCGAAAGCAACCAAGGACAACAATGGAACTATACCTTTCCGCCGCGGCCTTCTCCAAACACAAGCTGAGCCTGTCTGGGAGTATGATTGGAGTGAATTTATTGACCACTACATTGCCAACCTGTCGCCTCGTCCCGATATTTTTGTATTCAATCAAGGTCTCTGGCCCGATCAGGATCTAGGACAAAAGGACAAACTTATTTCGTTAAAGGAGGCTCTAGACCGCCAAGGAATCCGTGGCATCTATCGAACTACAAGCTTCAAACGCTACGAGAAAAACTTTGAAAAGGACCGGTACGGGCCTCTGCATAAACATGACGACCAAGCGTGCGAAATGTTTGATTGCTGGAATGTCTCCTGGACAGTGAAAGTGCCCGAGTCTGAGTATACCGATTTGACGCATTTCAAGAGTCACATTTACAACCAAATGTTGATTCAGTTCATGCAGGAAAAGCTGAACTTTACCGTGGAGGATCTTTCTCCTTTGGATTTCCCCTTGTATTTTTAATTTAGTTTTCGACTTCTCCTGGAATTTGTGGGATCGTATGAAATTTGGAAATCCGATGGTAACTTATTTAAGCCACCCTTCGCCGTGTCGGGAACATCCGCCGTTCCCTTGTGGCATGATGGTAGAAATCTCTGTAGAAATTGTACTGCAGATTCGGAGTGGTCCACCCGAAAGGGGGACTCGTGCGACAATGGATCTCGTTGCAGTCGAATGAATCAGTTTGGCTTCGGGGTGTTCTTTGGCCCAATCGCCAAGGCAGGCTCGCGCCAAATCGGGCAGGCGTAGAGCCACGTAGGATTGATACGGTACGACGATTTTGCGCGGGAACCAAGGCAACGCTTCGAATGGTCGAAAAAGCAACGTGCATCAAGCGGGTTTTGTGTCGTTTCATCATCATCACACAAACACACACCAAGCATTGGCAAGAAGAAGAACTTCCACGTCCTCAGCATCGGCAGTGGCTGAGGAGTCTCAACGTTGACGATCGTCAAGTTTGACACGGCGTGTTTGTGAGTCTTTTGCTCAACAACTGCACGTACTACACCAGTAAAACTGGTAGTAAATTCAACATGGAAGGGAATCATCCCGTACCGGGATGGAACGCACATCGACACTCGCAGAATCCTCTGCGACCTCCCAAGTACGTCATGAAGGATGTTCCCAAGTGCAACAAAGACCTCTCGGGAAGTGTCCTACAGGAGATCCGGAATCGCGATCATTTCAAAGAGGCCATGGCGGAAATGGCACTCTTGTGTACCGAAGCTCTACGTCGATCATCTGCGTCTCGTGATGTGTCCAAACCGCTTTCGCTGGAGTACATTGCAGACCGTTTGGATGTGGATGATCCTTGCTTCGGATACCTCGTGCGCTCAGAAGAAGGCATGCTTCAAGGCTTCATTTCCCTTACTACCTTTACCAACTGGCAAAAGACCTTCCGATGGGATTCTCTTCATGAATTGGCGTTCTATTATGATGACTCGGATATTGAAGATGAAACAAGTGACACGCAGCAACCCAAGAGAACAAGGCGAGTAGATTGGGACGGTTCACTAGCTATGGAGTTGCAGAATACACTTCGTTTTGGAGATCCATACAATGAAGGAATTGTTTGGCCTCGGATTGCGGAGCTCTCCCTTCTGGGTGCTATGGGATGCGGAAAAAAGATTGTACAGCTTGCTATTGAGCAGCTAGAATTTCAAAAACCATCCCCAACAGCCAAATATGACTATCTTGTATTGCAAGCAACCGACAACTCCATCCCATTTTACGAGTCTCTTGGTTTTGTTCGTGTTGGGGCTGTCACAACCGTACCTCCGCCGAAGAGCACCCGTTCGGACAGTCCCTCGACGGTCGCTTCTGAGGACAGTGCGCAAGATGCAGAGCCCCTTCCTCCTTCGTCTCCCGACAAGCCAGATGGTCTTGCTGTGCCTTCAGAGTTTGTCTCCAGTCCTCTCACTGTCTTTGAAGTCACTACTCCGGGGGACACGCCCAAACATATTGCCACTCAACACAAAGTCGACGTTTGGGATATCATCTACTTGAACAGAGAACTCTACAAGGGACTTACTCCTAGTTCGAGGCTGAGAAGAGGAACGGTTCTGCACATCCCCATCAATCCAAACAATGTGGATCAACCGAAGGAGCAACTTACACCGACCAAATGGTTTGTGGCCAAGGAGAATGATACACCCAGGAAGATTGCCAAAAAGTTTGCGCTACCGTGTAAGAAGGTTGTGGAAGCCAATCAGAACAGGATGCCGGAGCTTCTGGCCACCTCCAGGCTCAAGGAAGGAACCCGTATCAAAGTCTCCAATTTGGATCGCTTCGATGACGTTTCCAATCCCTATTGCCACTGGAGTTTCCCAGATGATACACTTGTGGAGGGCGGAGAGCCTAGTTACATGATGGCTTACAAGCTGAACCACAAGAAACCTAATGAACCCAGAGAAATCCGGAATTCCTTGGCTATTCCCATTTCGCAGTATTCTCCACCTCAACTCCTTTTCCCACCACCTGAACCTGAGAAGAAGGTAATTCTGCACCCCAAGGCACCTAAACCACCTCCTGAACCGAAGCTTGCCATGGATATCTTCAAAGAGCATTTTGCAGACACCCACCCGGAAATTGATCCTCACACCAAGGATGGAGAGGCCTACCTCGACAAGCAGTGGGATAAGCTTTCGCAATCCAAGAAGGATCGATACAATGTTGTCGCCATTGAGTCTCGAAAACACTATGATCGGGAATACTTGCACTACGAAGCGGCGTACAAGCGATGGGAGGAGCAAGATGCTTCGCACAAGCCCACCACAATCATTGAGAAGGGACCCAGTCTTTTCAATAAGGTTGTGAAACTGCGAGAGGACGCTCTCGAAGGCCACGAATATCGATACTGGTACGTATGACGTGTTGTCCTGTTTGAAACACTTTCCCTATCACGATTAGACTAATTTTGTTGCATCGCGTTCCAGGTTTGTGTTGACGTTTATTCCAGACCTGATGTGGTGTCATCTTGCCCCCATGGTCCCCGATGGTGTCTTCGGGGAAGATCGCAAACGTTCACAAGGGAGAACTAGGTGGAGGTTGGTGGAAGAAGGGCTAGGAAAGGAAATGGATATCAGTTCGATGTACTGTATTCCATTGCGATCAAAGGCGCTGAAGAAGACGGCCGATGCTGACAAGGAAGAATGGGACATTTTGGATGGACCTGGCGATGCAGCACCTGAACCGACTACCTCGCGTCCCATTAGAAAACAGCCTTTGAGAGCCAGATCGGCGACGAAACCGCTTGAAGGAAAACTGGCCATCATTAAACCCGACAAGTCTACCGAAGACGACGAGGATGACTCTGAATCTGTCCACTCTCCGCCTGTTCGACGCCGACCCGGCAACGTCCGAGTATCACCCACGAAACGGACACGTGCCTCTCCGCTTCGGTGGGAATCCAACAACAAGAGACCAGCATCCAGCGACATGGGGCCGGTGCGAAAAGCCCGCCGCATACACAAGGCTGGTGCCCACCGGTGTGTACTGCATTAGCAGCCCTTCCAGGGATGTGCTACTTCTGACATTACTTTAGTTGGTTACATAGCTTTGGGGTTGCATGAACAAATAATAGAAATCAATTTACTTCTAGGGAGGAATTTAATCTTTGTAAGGCTCGAAGTCGTCATCATCGTCCATATCTTCTACGACTGCCATGGCGGGAGTGAAGTCCATACCCTCCCCATTGCCAACAGGACTTTCATCTACACTTTCTTGGACAACAAGATGACCTTCCTTGGATGTGCAAGTTTCGCATGGACATGTGTATACAGCGACAGAACCCCAGTTCATTCCGTTGGAGAGCAAATCACCCAAGGCAGAAGTCTCCTCGGTTTGCATGGAATCACCCGATGCATACTTATCCACTTGCAACACGTGTAACAAGGATGGGAGCAACTGCATCTCAAATGTGCATTGGGTATTGCAGACACTGCAGGTTGGTACCGCCCAGATGGGCTTGTTCTTTTTGGTACTAGGAATGGACCATAGAGGTACTCCGCCGCGAGCCGTTCGGATGACTTGACGGGGGGCACGTCGCAAACGATCCTGGAATGCCAACAAGACACGTTCATCATCCGACAAACGTTCGTCTTCTTCCATACCTCCTCCGACATCAGATCCTTTGAGAGCTGCCAAAATCATCTCATCCTCCTCTTCAGCCATGTACCTTGCAAGCATGTTACGAATCTTGTCGTCACTGGCAGTCAAGCCGACATCGTCTTCCTCAATGGGCTTGTGTGGAGCAAGAGGCTCACTCTTTTCGGTAAGCATAAAGCAGGGAAATCCCGGAGCAACCTCTGCCTGGGGTGCAGCTTTGGATGGTGCACTCTTTTGAGTCTTTGCGATGGCTCCATCTTCCAGCCTTGCCTCCATAGCGTTCATTGCAGCCTCCAACGAAGCCATATCGGTAGCTCCCTCACTTGGTCCATCACCCCAGCCTCCATCATCATCCTCGTCATCATCCTGATCGGCATACCATTGGGACTTTACTGGAGCTGTGGGTGGGACAGCTGCCTCCACTGGCACTTCCGAAACTCGGCAAGCCATGATCCCAGGAGTTCCCGAAGAAAAACCATTCTGGAACGAAAGAGCCTCAAAGCATTTGGCCTTTGGGCAAGCGAAAACATATACAGTACGATCCATCTTCTTTCCAGTTTCGGATGACACGACAGTGGTGGAACGCAACTGAGAAAGCAAGAAAAGAGAGTCTTGGCATACTGCGCATTTGGGGGCTTCCAGAGCATGGGCATGGCCACCAATGTGAGAATCAACTACATCGGTATTTGTACGCCTAGGAGGTCCGTTGGCGGGAAGAGACAACTTAACAGTCTCTCCCTTCTCGTTGATGTCTTCCTCGCCGCTCCACATTGAACTGTTCTGTGAGACTCTAGCAGTGACAACTATGTTTGAGAGGTTTGTTGGACTTGAGTGGGAACATGAATATGGGTGGCAGAAATTTAGTCATGACCCATTTTCACGGGACTGATAGTCATCCGTCCTCCCTCCTATCCATGTCTCAACCAAGAGACCTCGTAGACGAAAATGATTCACTCAAGCTGCTAGAGCAAGCTATCAAGCAAGCAATCAGCTATGTTAGATAAGGTCAAAGTGGTAGAGCTGGAGTTCCAGTCCACTGTAGCTAGACTAGCTTGCAAGTCACGTGCCTACACTTGCAGTACAATGTGCAACGAATGGACGTTCCAGGGATTTTCAGTTCTGCTGGAGCTGGTAACGGAAAGCCACACTATGCTCGACAAAATTTGATCGGTCTTCAACAGAAAAACCCAGCCCCTCAATATTACATACAATCAAGTCCCACCCCTATGCACAGGCTTGGAATAACGTCTGGCTTCTAACAAGACCTCGTCATGCAACGAACTCACATGGCCAATTTTGTTGAGATGACCTTGACCCAAGCTTCTTTCGAAACTTCAGTGGAAGGCCTCCTCACTATTGAAACAACCCACGAGAGAAATTTGGAACGGGCAGTATCAATTCAATCCAAAAGACAACAACATTTTGGGTTTACGTGCTGGAAACCTTACCCATTAGTACCATAGTTGAGAGCAATCACAAGCAACTGTAGAATTGGCAAATAACATGGGATTTTTCAACCGATCCAGAGGAAAGACAAACGCGAAAGCTTCCAAGCTTCCGGCCACTATTAGGGCTCCGAGGCACCAGTCGGTAACCGGAATTGAATCCAAGAAAGTGGCTACCTTGAGGCGCCACCTCCAAAACTCGAAAAATTCTGGTGTGGACGACCCAGAGATGCAATTGTATCACATGAACCGACTAAAGAACCTCTCGAGTGAGTATGTTCTTCAAGCCGAGGCATCCAAGGCTAGTAGCACCCGGGAAAGCGATTCTACCGATTCATCTGCTGTTCCGACCACTCCAGCTCCTGGAGGATTTTGTATGCCGTTACATCGGGCCTTTCACAAGGATTCGGTGACCATGGAAACCATGTCGACTCATGAACATCCAGACGTTCACGGTTCATGTCACGTCTATGATATCTTTAGTGGGCTATGTGCTTCTGGTGTTGATTTGACCCATACCATTGGGAATGGTCCGGAAATTCTGGGCGAGGAAAAAGGACCTCATCCATTGATCCCTCATGAGATTTCCTTTGCATCAGAAGGATCCTGGGAAGAAGATCATATTTTGGTTGGCGAAATTAACGAAGAGACCAATCCACAGAGAAAATCCCTTTTGCAGCGCATGGCAGACAGAATGAAGAAACGCGAGGCAACTCCTCCAAGAACACGAATCTATGTGGAGAAGCCTAAGCCCAAAACACGGGTCGAGCGAGTTCCTAGGACAACTAGCACTGTCAGTATGCTGACAGAGTTTCGATAAGGATGCCATGGAAGACGAAAGATTCCCATGGACTTCCTGCTGGATTATATGAACTACCCGGTAGACGTCCTCAACGCTTGGAGTCATGAAGGACCTCAGCCGGCAGTTTGTTGTAATATTTCTGTTCTACACAAGATCCATCAGCCATGACTGTCATCTCCCAAACGACGCTACAGCAATAGCTAGAGTACATATTTGTAAAAATAGAGTATGTTGCTTGCCAATTGAGATGCAATTTGCTAAATTGCGGCCATGAGCCGTGATGCTTCATAATATGATTGATGTTTGTAAACTTTGAGAAGAGGTACTGATGTAGTCGGATGTGTCAGACGTGGATGGCAGACATGATTGACTTGTTTGACTCCTTATTGCCGCGCTACAATTTTTTTCGGCAAGTTGTTCGTTCCTCTACCACAAAAACGTCAACGCCCACGGTGAAGCCAATTCTAGAGCTGGTTGAACAGAGTACATCAGGAGGAAGATGTCAAGTCCACTAGAAGTGGCACCATTGGTGCCTCGTGCCAATAAAGCAAAGAAGAAACGGCCAGGATTCCGACCCGTTGGAAAAGCCAAAGCAGGACCGCCCAAGGCCAAGAAAATTGTTTCCCCTCTCGAGTCCCATGCTTCCCAGGAAGAACCTCACATAATCACACAAGCAGAGACAGAGACCAATGATCTATCCCAGGAAGAGCCCAACAAGACGCAGCAACAGGAATCTATCGGAGAATCAGCATCTATAGGAAAAGCCCCCGCAACCGCTGCCACCAGTTCCGTTGGAAAGGGCTCCATACTCACCAGCCGAGCCATACTGGCACGCAAACGCAAACAACGGGCAAGCACAGCAATATCTGTTGGATTTAGAAATTTACCTACTCAGGAATCTCCCGCGAAGGATGATACCTTGACTCAAACAGACCCAACTGGTGCTCTCCAAGGTGCTTCTACTTCTGTTGCACTGACCGTAACTCCTACCCAGGAGGCGGCTTCCACACCCTCCATGCGAGATCGTGAGATCCTGAATCAGCTAGCAACAGAAACACAAGGAGAGTCTCGACTTCTTTCCTTTTGCTCCAGCTTTAAATTGCCCAAACGTCCGCGGAGGAGGCGACAACAAGATGTCAATGCAGCCAGAGCTGTAGCACAGGTCAGGAATGAACAACAAGCTAGACGGAACGAACCACCTCCCAAAACACCAGATCCTTCTGGTACTCCTGCTGTGCAGATTGTCGATGGTGAAATTGTGCTGCAAGAATCGAGTTTGGTTGTGGCGGGCCAGCGTCGAACCGTCCAAGAGGTCGAGGAGGAATTTCAGGATGTGGTAGAAGAAGATGCCCAACTGGCGATTGTCGGGGCTTCCTACAATTCGTTTGTGAATCGCAAAGGAGCTCAACGGTGGAGTCTAGATGATACCAAAAAGTTCTATGAAGGACTCCGAATGCTGGGGACAGACTTTTGTTCCATGGAAGCTCTTTTTGAGAATCGAGGGAGACGACAGTTGAAACGAAAATACCAACAAGAGATGATCAAAAACCCCAAATTGGTGGAGCTGGCATTGAAGCCACAAAACAAGACTCAAATAGGTATGTTTCTGACACCAAATCAAAGTGGATGGTTGTCCTTGGAGATGTTGTTTCTCAACCTTGTGTTTCAACCTACAGATTTAACGATATTCAATGTTGAAGTGGATCCCGAGGCCATTGAGAATGCCAAGAAAGATGAACCTCCTCCTTACATTCCTACCGACGACAACCCTGCAAAAGAAAACGACGAAAACGCCGGGCCCGAGTGGGAAGTGGTGGAAGAAGATGGCGACGAACCCCATGGCCAAGGGGCAGGTCCGGGCAAGATGTCGATCCCCGAGGGGTTATGGGGAGACGAACCACCGTTACCGCAAGAAGAAGCTGTCGACTTTCCCGAACCCAGTATGGACGATTTCTTTCACGAACAGGACGAGGCCATGGAGGATCCTGGTATGGAGCAGCCACCACCACCCGAAGCTCCTCCAATTGCAGAACCCGCTGCCGATTCCATTTCTCTCATTCCCACCAAGAAAACATCCAAGTCCAAGAAACCAAAGTTTCGATCCGTCTCACGAAAGAAAAAGTAGAGTGCTGGCTACCAGTGCGATCGATGGAAGGTGTTTCCGCCTCTGCAGCTTTCAATATACCCGAGATGAGGTTACTCTTTCCTGTGGATTTGTGATTCGATGGTACCGTACCCCATCAGGTAGTGTGGCCGTGGCATTTATCACTCTTGTTTATGCTTTCCCCAGCCTCTGCTTCCGTGTAGTTACAACGCCATTCTACAATATGTTGTCTATTCTTTTTTAGTACTAGAAGAACATTGACCTCTTCGCCATCCTTCTCCCTAAGGGAGAACGGGGGTCTATTTGGGGGCAGCCGGCAATCTGCCCTCACAAATCTATGGAATTGCCACTCACCCAACGAAGGAAACAACCAAAAGTGTACAAGTTCCTTGTTTTCGAACCCCAGTGCAAATTTGGTGAAATGGTTCTCTAATATATCGCACTTTGGGATGCCTAAATAAATATGTAAGTCCATGCATTGCACACAGGTTGTCGTGGTCTTAGTTACCACTGCTTGTTTGGCCTGCTGGTGGAAGTGAGCTTTCGACGACGTACAAGAAGCTGTTAGCGCAACAACTACTTCCAATAGTCGAATGTTCATACATCGCTCAGGATTTCGCTCCTCTTTTGCTCATACTCATCTAGAGAAATGAGATTTTGGGACTTGAGCATCTCAAGTGTTTTCATCCTCTCTACGATGTTACCACCTCGAATTTTGCCTCCGCCCAAGGTGCTAGTCAACTCAACGTCTCCTCGATCCATGACATGATTCGAAACAGAGGATTCGCGAGAAGTTGTACGGCCGAGCAAACGGTCACGTTGATCTAAGATAGCATCAAGCAACATATCGGAATCCAAAAGGCCGATACCCATGGCATCATGGCCTTTCGAACCGTTCCCTGCCGTGTCCACATAGAATTGAGAAAGGTTTACACAGCAACACATATTGGCAAGCCCGTTTCCTTTGGCTTCGTGGCCGCAATCCGTAATTCTATCCAAAGGAATCGTCTTTACTGAGCTACCAACCCTGAAGCACCACGGAAGGCAGGGACAAGCATCATACTCCATTTCGACTATCTTGACGTCAGTCTCTGTAAGAATCCAGTATTGACTATGCAGTTGATTCTCTAACGTCAAGCATTCAATCGACAGGCACGGGCTCAAGAGGATCATGTGAGGCCAAAAACAGGGGAGAATAAGAAATTTTCCAAAAGTGTGCCCGCAAGCATAGCAACCAATGTCGGCGGCTGGGTCTACCGTAGTCCAAGCCAGGACACGACGTCCACGGAGGTTGGCAACTGCTTCAACATCAGGGGGCAGGTCCTTGGTTCTGTGCGAGTACCCCTCCTTTGCGAGCAGTTGGTACCTTTTGATCTTTTCCTCCTCCATCTTTCACAACAATTCTGTCCACAGATAGAGCTTAACGGCTTGTGGTTGCACTTGTTTATGAGATTTGAATCGTTGTCGTAGGTCGATCGTGGCGCGACGGCAGCCGCGGCGACGGTCCGGCGACAAGCTAGCGGTGTCAACTTTTGCATTCGTTGTAGTCGTTCGGCATGAAATTTGCTGCTCGCTGGGTTCGTGATTCGGCGCTCTGGCGGGGCATTCGGGTACGTGGTGTGAGGTTTTCCGTGTGGCGGCCACAAACCTCACACCTTGCTGTTGCGTTGTCATACATGCCAAGCTTTGGAGATTTGATTGATAAACGTCACCGCAGATTACCCAAGTGTTCACCAGGCAAAGTAGAGAGCAGTCAACCCGTTTGTAGAGAAGCGAAAGGACTGAGAATAGACATTGGAACGAGTTCCCGTTTAGTACCTGAAAGTTCCCCCCAGAGAACAGAAACTTGGTGCTCCAACACAGTTGCTTTCCTCTCACCGCAGCTAAAGCAATCAACATGGCAGGTTCTCCTAAGGAGTTCGAGTTGCCCGTGAAGCCCTTGATTCTCGTGGAAGTGCCCGAGAGCGACGGGACCGCCGCGTCCGTGGCCTCCGACTCCCTCCATTCCATGGAAGCTGGGAGTGAGGATGAAGGTCCATTGGGCACGGACGCACTGATTCAAGTACGTCTTATAGTGTCTGGAACATGTTCCTCTCTGTATTTTCAAAATTCTCACTAATTTTTCGTTTGTTTTTAGAAGGAACAGGGCTCAGAACTTGCGAACGTGAGTGAAGGAGAGACGTCTTCCGTGGGTGATGCCTCATCGCTCGAGCAGCACGACTTCCTCGCCGATACCTCAGAGTTCCTCATTGGTAAGACTTCTCTATTGGAAGCCTCTGACATTGCTGATTCCATCATGGGGGAATTCTCGGTGCCAATTGCCCACACAAGCACCTCCCATCCAACCGAAACGGCGTCCTCGTGCCATCTGCCGAATTCCTTGCCGCAGTTCAGCGACCCGAGGTCTTGCATGTGGACATCGTCCCATGCTGCCAACCGCCCTTCTGAAGACAGGAATGCGTCTCTTACCAACGTTGTATTGCGTCCCCGCAAGACATCTGAGGACTCGCCAGAGGCAGATGCTTCCGATGAGCCGGAAGATTTCAGCTCTTTGATTCGCCTCAACATGTGGAGTGTCATTGATGGTCACGGAGGAGGAAGTGTTGCTGCTTACGCTTCAGAAGTCTTGCTTCCTCATATGATGGCCACTATTGCTCGGGCTCTGGATTGTACTATCGTGAGCAGTGGTGTCAGTTTTGTGAATGGCCAGCGGCGGGATATCAATGAGATTGACCTCGATGGACTCATTCAATCCTCCGACCGCAGGTCTGCCCATCCAAACTCTATTCGCTATCGTGCCCCACAGGAGTCCGACAACGATGATGAGACTAATTCGTCTTTGGAACAAGAAGATTGCAGTACGCGTTCTACCGGAGCGCAACCGTCAGAGACTGGAACCGCCGCTGCTGCTTCTCAGGGGGACAGAACGGAGTCTTCTGTTCCTGCAGAGGTCTCAACAGTCACGGGAGCAATCACTGAATCGTTTTTGGCGGTGGACGAAGGTTGGATCAACTCCATAGACCCTTTGACCACCAGGCAAGACTCATGTCAGTTCAATGGAAGATGGAATTCGGGTGCGTGTGCACTCATCGCTCTCACTACTCAGCGGTTGGAATGGACGCAAGCATCTATACATCGGGAAGGCTCCACTTCGCTCCCATCGTCTTTGAAGACCGTTCCAAAAGAAAGTCCTCGAGATTCTATTGGTGGTGAACCCAAAGCCCCCCAGTCTGGCTTGCCGAATTTGAAATACCCCCGAGACTCGAAGACTCCTTCAATTTCCATCTGGGGTGCTTGTGACTGTCATGGCTATCACGCCCATGATGCGTTGCTGTACACGGCTCATGTTGGGGACTGTAGGGCTGTGCTTCTTGGATCAGTTCCCCAACAAACTGTTGAGACTCCTGATGATGTTTCTGGAATCGCCGAAACGATTACTGAAGAGTCCTGCGATTCTAGTTCTGACGAAACAAGTAGTTGTCTCAGCAGCCCCCGATTCAACTTGGGAAGCCGCAGGATGGATCCACCTTCCAAGTTCGCGAAGGCTCCCGTGTCTGTAGTTCATCGACCCGCCAGGAGGCTTGCGCGTCGACGAGTCAAATCAACCATGGGTGGGGTGATGCAACGTTCTATGATCTCTGCCACACGAGGAAGAAACCGACCCTTGAACAAACGGCGATATTCTGATACTCAATCGAGTGGATCTTCTGAATCGGCCGACGAGCTGGACTGCAAGCCAATTGACTTGTGTCCAGTTGCTCGGCCGATCGAATTGACCATCGATCATTCTGCGTACAATCCGGCTGAAGTCTCTGCTGTAGTGAAACGATGCCACAATGCTCCCAGTGCTATTGCTCCTGGTATTGCTGGCGGGATCAACCGTGTTGCAGGTAGTCTGTCTGTCACGAGGGCCCTCGGGGATGCCTATCTCAAGACTCCGCTTTTGTCATTTACGCCGTACAAACAGCACGCCCCTTACATCACTGCCAAACCAGAAGTCAGTTGCCGTGTGGTCAACAGGGAAGACAAGGTGTTGATTCTAGCCACTGATGGGGTTTGGGAGCGTGCCAGTGGTGACGACATCTTGAAGTGGGTTCGCAGTTGCAAGGGGGGTCATAGGCACGACAGCGCCAGATCCCAGGCTCGAAGGTCGACAAGTACTAGTAGCCACGAATGCCCTACCGATGAATGTAGTGCCTGCAGTGACAGTACGTGTGACGATCTCGATTCAGGAGCAAGGAATGACACAAAGAGCCAAGGTTTGGGGCCTCCTTCGAAGCGTCTCAAAACCGATCGATGGGATCTATCTCTCCCCGGAAGTAAGACGATGCCACTCCCCGAGCGAAAAGAGACTCTTGCTGATGTCATCGTGCGTCGAGTTCTGAACAGAGTTCGACGTTCACGAAACATCGCTACCTTGGATGAATTGATGTCTCTTCGACCTGGACGCGAGAGGCGCAGTATCCACGACGACATTACGACCACCGTTGTGGAACTTCCAAAGTTCATCTGCTAGAGGGAGCCTCAGATACAAAAATATACGACTACTCAGTTTTGTAATGTCCTTCTATTTTTTCCTACGTAGCTAATCAAAACTGGAGTGACGTAGTACGCGCTCCCCCAGCTGAAGGCTTTGGGGACACACTTGAAATAGACACCTCTGCCGAAGCGGGGGCAGCCGGAGCAGGTGCAGGTGATGATGCCCCGAGGTAGCTGGCCATGTCGGAAAAGGCACTAGACACAGGATCCGAAGCTGAACCTCCTGTAGACCCAATAGTTATTGGCTCTATTGTTCCCCACCACGATACCTTCTTCTTCCCCTCTTCGATCATCTTGTAATCGTTGGCATCGAACTGTAGGAGTGTAGCCAAGACAGGTAGAAGCGCCGCGCGCTCGCTTGTCCCAGGCGGTTTGGATAAGAACTGGACGACAATGCTCTTCAAGTAGTCAACATTGACATCTTCTCTCCGCTTAACACGCCCAAGCTCCTCTACTTGACCTTCTACTTCCTGGACGGCATGCTCTGCAGACGCTAGATCACCATCCCTGTCCAAGAGGGCGTTCTTGAGGCGTTCGATAGCCTTGTCACGCACCTCGATTTCGGCTACTTGAGCCGACTCACGGCTGCTTTGAAGCTCTGCCAGTTCGAAAATCTTTCTATCACTCAACGAACCCTTGTCCACCTCTTGTTGGAGCTTCTTGTTAGCTGTACGCAACGCCGCACACTCGGCCTCGCGCTCTTGGATCAGCTTCTGAGCAGCAGAACTCTTGCGTGCAGTGGACTGCTGAAGTTGTTGGAGTTCGCGCTGTAGACTTTCAACCATCATGGCACTCTTCTTTGCAGCGCCCTTTTGTGATGCAAGAAGGCTCTCGCTCGCCTCTTTGTTCTGTTTGTTGGCTTCTTCGAGGGCAGCCTTGGTCGACTTGAGGGTCTCTTCCAACGCCTTTAGCGAGTCATCTTTTTCACTCAAATCATAGAGAGCGGCCTCCAACTTGGCGTTGATTTCAGTATTCTTTTCGTTAACTTCTGACAGTTGCCCTTCCAGCATGCCCATAAGAGCGGTGCGTTGCCCATGGTTCCTTTCGCTGGCCTCTTTTTCGCCTTGAAGACGATTGACAAGTTGGCTGCTCTGCGTAAGTTCGAGCTTAAGCTTGATAATCTGTTGTTGGAGGTCTGAAACCTCATTCTCTCTAGATTCGAGCTTGACGCGTTGTTTCTCCGCTTCAGACAGTACCTGTTCTTTGTCCTTGACATCCTCTGCCATAACGTTCAAATTTGTCGTCAGCGCCTCCAATTTTCCAGATAACTCCTCCACCTGATTCGACTTGGTGCTGCATTCCCCTCGGAGCTTTTGCACTTCTGCTTCCAGTGTCGCGATTGACTCCTTGAGTGCATCGCGTTCTTTTGAATGCGTCTCGACTGCATCGGATCCACTGGACCGAGCTTCTTCCAGTAGCTTGGTTTGAGCAGCAAGATCTTTCGTCAACTTCTGCATCTTCTTCGCTTCCGCCTTCATGGCTTGCTGCAGATTTACCTTTTCTTCGCGCTCCTTCTTGGCAGCCTCGCTCACACCCTTGAGTTGGGTAGCCAACTTGGTGAGTTGCTCTTCACGTTTCTTGTCCTTCTTGGCTGCCTCTTCCGTTTCATTCTTGTGTTGCTCTCGCTCCGCGTTGAGCTTTTCCATGAACTGTGCCTTCATCTTGTCAACATGGTCGGCCATTTTCCCTCTTAGTTGCTCAGTCTCCGCTGCGTGCTTCTTGACTAGATTTTCGATCTGCTCATTCGATCGAGTCTCGGCCAACTTCGCTTCGTCCAGCACCTTCTGGTCCAATTGGGTGGTCGTTGATGCAAGCTCTTCCCTCAGGTTGGCAATGGCCTTTGCATGCTGTTGTTGAAGCGCATCAGTAGATTGCTGATACTCGTCCTCTTTCTTCTTCAATTCAGCAGCGTGATTGCCATCCAATTGTCTCAGCCTGTTCTCCAGCTCTCCCTTCTCAACCTGCAACGAAGTCTGCTTTTGCATAATCTCTGCGAGTTGTTTATTGTGCTTGTCTTGAAGTTCTGCCATTTGTTGGCTCTTGGCTGTCAATGACTCCTCCAGGACATTGATTCGGTCAATGTTGGACGTCGAAGAGTTTTCCGTTGATTTGAGGGACTCCCGAAGTGCACCGAGGGATTCTTCGTGCTTTTTGTTCATCTCCTCGATTGATTTCTCGAGGCTTTCTACCTTTTGGGTCAAATCAGCCTTCTCGGCTTCCAACGACTTGAGTTGATTTGAAGCGGCTTCCATTTCAGTCGCATGTGAACTCTTGAGAGCACTAATCTGACCCTCTGTCTCTTTTGTTGATGTTCCCTTGAAGGCTTCAATCTCTGCCTTGTGCTGTGCTTCCATTGACTCAATAGTTGTTTGGGCGGCATTGAGCTTTTCTTGGAGTTCAGCCTGGACCTGTGACAGCTGTTGGCCCTCAAGCGCTTTCGCCGCCTGTTCCTCCAACCTCACTTGCAAATCTGCTGCCTCTGCGGATTTGGCGGCCAACGCTGATTCGTGTTCTGCAACACTACTTTCCAACTGTTGCAACTTGCTCTGTGATTCCTTCAATGCTTCCTGGGCCTCTTCGAAACTAGCCCGTTCTTCTTCGAGTTGCTTCGAAATTGCCTCACGCTCGCTGCCACCAGCAGAAAGTTGTTGTTTCAGAGTTGCACATTCCGATTGGACATCCGAAAGACCCTTCAACTGTTCTTCCAAAGCCTTCATTTCACCCTCGAACCTTGTCTTCTGTTCCGACAGCATGGACTCGTAGGATGCTCGCTGTTTTTGCAGGGATTCTTCCACAATATTCTTGTTTGATTCCGCGCCATCCTCGGCGGCAGCCTGAATTGCAGCTTTTTCTTCATCGAGTGCCTGTATTCTAGATTTCAAATCTTGCAGCTGGTTTGACAGATCAGACTCCCGCTTCTTTGCACTTTGCAGATCTTGGAGGTAGGACTCCGACTTGGATTTGGTAGCTTCCAGTTCCTGACTCATCTCGGAGCGCAATGCCTCTAGACTGGCCGAGGTCTTTTCTAGCTTTGCTTGACTCTCAGCGAGCTGTTGATCGCGTTTCTCCTCGATGGTTTTGACAGCCGCTTCCTTGGCATCATTCAGCTCGGCTTGAACGCGGGCAAGGTTGGCTTCCGCCTCGGATTTCACACGGGCAATCTCGGCATCTTGAGTTGAAGCTCCTTCCTCGGAGAGTTGGGTGCGAAGTTGTTCCATTTCCTGGGCATGAGAATTCTTGAGACTGGAGGCCATGCTCTCGTGCTCTTGTTGTTTCTTTTGTAGTATTTCTTGGAACTCGGCCTCTTTGGCAGCCAAGGCAGATTCCTTTGCTTCACTCAACTCGGCTTGAACACGGGCAAGGTTGGCTTCCGCCTCGGATTTCACACGGGCCATTTCAGCATCTTGTGACGATGCACCTTCAGAAAGTTGCTTGCGGAGTTGTTCCATTTCCTGTGCATGCGTATCCTTGAGACTGGTGGTCATGCTTTCATGTTCCTGCTGCTTCTTTTGCAACAGTTCTTGAAATTCCGACTCCTTGGCAGCCAAAGCGGATTCCTTGGCCTCGCTCAACTCGGCTTGAACACGTGCTAGGTTGGCCTCGGCCTCGGACTTCACGCGGGCAATCTCAGCATCCTGCGACGAGGCTCCTTCGGAAAGTTGTTTTCGAAGTTCCTCCATCTCCTGGACATGCGAATCTTTGAGATTGGTTGCCGTGCTTTCATGTTCCTGGAGTTTCTTTTGAAGCATATCTTGGAATTCGGACTCTTTGGCAGCTAATGCTTGTTTCAACTGCTCCTGGGCCTCTTCCTGTGCCTTTTGAATGGCAGATGCTTGCTCGTCCATTGCCTTTTTGTGGAATTGTTGAGCCTGTACTTTGAATTTGGCTCGAAGGGCCTCAACATCATTGGATTGTCCCGCAGCAGCTTGGCTCTTGAAATTTTCGAGCTGCTTTTGATGAGAGGCTTCCAATTCACTGCGCAATTGAGCCATGCGAGATTGCAAATCAGCTTGATGAGATTCCAACAAATCCTTCTTTTCCTTTTCGGCTTGTGATTGGATTTGTTCCAACTGTGCCTTGGTGGCCGCTGCCAATTCCGACTGAACTCGCTCCATCTCTTGCGTGTGCTTAGTCTGCAACGTATGAATGTCCGATTCCAATACAGCAATCTTTTGCGCCGACTCCTGTTCAAGATTCTGCGTCTTGCCAGACACTTCTGCCGCTAGAGCCTTCTCCTTGGCTTGCATTTGTTGCAAAGCCTTTTGCTTGAATTGCTCCATTTCCGATTTGTGCTGTGCTTGCAAGGAGGCGACCTTTTGGTTGGCAGCCTCTACTTGGGCCGTTGCATCCCCCGCGGACTTTTCGAGCGTTTGAATCTTTTCTTGGGCTTTTTGGATTTGTTGACGAGCCGACTGACGCAAACGTTCCAGTTCTTCTTCATGCTCCTTCCCTTGCATATTCATGGTGGACAGAATTTTGTTGACTTGTGCTTCGGCATCCTTGGCACCTTGTGCCTGCAGCTCTTGTCGGACCCGTTCCAACTCCTTGGCATGCGCCTCCTTCAACTCTTGCACTTGTGCTTGTGTATCGGTAGAGTTGGAGGCCTGCTGTGCCGACAATTCCGCTTGGACTTGTTCACGCGTCTCATTCTTGACCTTTTCCAATTCCGCCGTCCGAGCAGCTGCCACCTTCTTTTTGAAATTCTGGAGCTGCAAGGCAGCAGCCTGCTTGAACTTGTTCATTTCCTCGGCATGCGAATCCTTGAGCTTTTGCATCTCTTGTTCCAAGGCAGTCTTTTGGCGTGTATCATCTCCAGCAGGAGTGGAAGCCGTAGTGGATTGTGCTGCCATTAATTCTTCCGCGTGTTGCTTGGTCAACTCTTCACGAAGAGCCGCCATTTCACGGGCATGCTCTTGCCGCAGTTGTTCCTTTAGAGTAGCAACATCGGTGGATTCTGCACCGCCATTACCCCCACCACTGCCTTGACTTTCCCGGAGCGTCTGCAATTGGAGTCGGAGTGTCTCCAACTGATCCTTGTTCCTTTGGTCTTGTTGCTTCCACCGGGCCTGCAGTTGAGGCAAGGCAGGTTGTTCGGGATCGAGCGGATGAGAGGCAGGATCCAAGAGAACCCGTTCATGTACAAATTGCACAATATCATTCCTTTCTTGTTCTGCCACTTTTAATTTGTCCGTCAACTGAGTCCTCAAAGCATTGAGTGCCTTGACTTGCTTGTGAAGCTTTTGCAAGACTACCAAGAGCTCTTCGCGAGAGGCATTGGCAACGGAAGTGCTGGTACCACCAGAAGCGGCGGGAGAGGCAGGAGTTGCAGAATTATTAGTGGCTTCCAAGACTTTGGTATTCATGTCGTTGACAGAAGTGGCAACGTTGTTTCCCAATTCCTCCGCCTTGGCACGTAGACTGGCAAATCCTGCACCAAGGCGGCTGCCAAAGGGACTGGTCAAGCCACCTGCTGCTGCATTGTTGTTATTCTGTGATGGGTTCTGTTGTTGTATGAATGAAGGACAGGATCAGTAGTCTGTGAGTACAGTTGCAATATTCATACTCATACAGCACCGTCGTACGGCACAATACATCAACCTCCCTTTTAAAAACAAACTTTTATACGTACCTTGTCGGTCATTGCAACACAAGCGAGTCTGTCGTTAGTCGTTACACCCTCAAACCCCTAGAAGCGTTGTCTACCTTGGACGAGAATGAAGGACTACTTGGAACTCTGCAACAAATCCAAATTCCAACAGATGCTCAGTACTTCTACTGCAGGAGAAATACAACTGCTGTAGTTGCCAAACAATGAGATTACAGGTTGCAACCGTTGCAAGCTGATCGGTGGAGGGCCCAGGATTTCCCTACGACCCACATCGACACCGGGATACACATACGACTACATCGACTACACCCCAGTCGTACGGCCTGGCCTTGACACCTCTTGGACACCAACCATTATTTTCTGTCCCAATCAAGAATTTATATTCTGTGTGTGTTTTGTGGACCCTGTAGTAGTAAAACACTTTACGAGGTACCAAGGCAAGGCAATCCAACATTATGTTTTCCAAACAACTCTTGCATCGAGCACTCTTGGCTGCAACCAAAATAGTAGATCCACCAACTACTGTCAAGACAACATGTCGGACTGTGGTTACTAGGTATTTGTCTACGTCGACGTCAGAACCAGTCTCTTCCAAAAAGTTTTCTCCATCCATCAACGGTGAAACTTCTGCCGATCCTTCCAACAACAACATGACGACGAATGTTGATAAAGATGACTATACTTCCTCGTCTACTGCTTCCGACAACAACAACAACAACCATTCTACCAGTGCTGCCGAGGATGTGGCAGATGACAGTCTTTCGATTCGCCTACAGGACGTTCGCAAGCCCTGTGCTCAACATCTCGATCCTACTGGCAAAATGCTACCCACCAGTGATTGGATCCACATTAATGGAACTTTGCCCGTATGTTCCCTCGAGCAAGTCTTGTCTGCTGTCGACTTGCTCTTGCACGAAGAGTTGGTTCGAGGGGTAATTGATCTAGAAGCCGAATGGAATCCCATTCAAGATTCCTATGTGCCAACGATTTCTCCCGATAGGATGATGGACGAGCCTCTCATTGAGGCGGCACATGTGGTCATTTCACCCTTTGGTCGTCCCAATGGTTGGTATGTCAAGCTTCTCAACCGATCCTTCGCCAACGCCATTTTGACTCGAGCACAGAACGAACACCTCAAGATTGGTTGGAAGGCTGTTCAAGTGTCTTCCCACCAATATATTCCTCTTTCGGAACTCCAACGCACCAAGGGTCGACGAAAGAAAAATGTCGCTCTCTTGGACCCTGCTCTCGCCAATGGACTCGTCGTCGACGATTCCATGGTCCGGATTGAAAATTGCCCTCACGATCTCACTGCCGAGTATGTTCGCTACCTCCTCAGTCGCTATGATCTCGCACCCCAAGGAGATACCGTGATTCCATGGAAGGGACAAACAAACGATGGAAAGGTGGCGCCATTGATGTATGTCGTCCGATTTGCCAGTCCAGAGTGGGCCCGGGCGGCTGTTCGGGAATGTCAAGCGACCATTGTCAATGGCAAGGAAGTCCGGCTTGTGCAATACCCTCGTCAATTGAGATACGAAAAGTAGAGCAAGCCAATAGTCAACCACAGAGTTAATTGTAAGTTCCCGATAGATACATATCTTACCTTATATTCCACCGACATGGAGTGCTAGCGTGGTGACACGTCTCAATAGAGTAGAGGTGCTAATGGTATGTGCACATGCAAGTATATTTTTCAAGGTTTCTTCTATTCTTTATACAAGTTATTAACGGTATTTTTCGTTTGGAATAATTACAGTAGACTTGGTGTCATCGTCGTTGTCGTCGTACAATCCATATAGCATTCGTTGCTCACAGAATGACTGCCTTCTTGATACCTATCCGATTTTCAAACCAAATTCCATTCCTTGTGGGGCTGTTCTCGAGCCGACGGATGGCATCGAATCCAGAGACAACCTTGGCAAAGCACGGATCACCTACATGGAGCTCAGTGTTGTCCTCCGTATTGATGTAGAAGGAAGGGCTGCCATCGGCGGCAAAGCCAACCGTATACGGTTTGTGAGGATACTCGGAGGAATATTCTCGGAATGCCACACTCTCTAGGCCCAAATCCAAAAAGTCTTGGGCCTTGTTTTGGGCAGGTGAATTATCGTAGGGGAGTGGAGCTGCTTTGAGGACATGCATAGCATTGAGGATAAAGGAGCAGCCATCCACCAGACCGTTGGATACCATTTCTAGGAAGATGTAGACAGAATGCGGCATGAGCTCCATCGGAGCCATTTCCAACACAAAGTGTGTAGGTCCAGCCAGGTTTCCTGGAAAGACCAGCTCCATCTCTACTCGAATAGTACCAGAGCCATATTTAGCAATAGCATCTCGTTTGCTCATATCTATGACCTGTTCTCTCAAGAGCTGTGCTTGGTTTGCCGAGAGCTTCAGCTTCTTCTGAATGTCTGCCATCTCTTCTACCATCTTGGGATTGGTGAACATGGCTGCTTGATCCAGGATTTTTCGCTCCTCTTCCATATCCTCTCGTTGTTGTTCCATGGCATCGAGAGCCTCCAACTCTCGCTCTAGCATGCGTACGTTCTTTTCCACTGTCCGCATTTGGCGATTCAGCTTGTCCGAAAAGGCAATGAGCCGATTGGCTTCATTGAGAGCTACTCGTAAGGATGACCGAGCAGAAAAGTAAATTGCAAATCCAATAATGGAAAAGGCGAGTACCATGACCGAGAAGGTAGATTTCCGCTTTTTCGCAGTAAAGACCAAAGTGCTCCTGCCGAACTCCTGCATACCTCCATTGTCCTCAATGACACTCCGAGGACTGCTGGGAGACCAACTTGGGAGACTACGAGTACTACATTCATCGCGGACTTTGAAGTACCGTGGGTATCCACCTGTAGGACTTTTCATGGGGCTTTTCATGGGACTCTTGCAGACTGAATTTGACTTGCCAACATCGGAATGGCTGCTGGCCTTGTGTTTCTTGCTGTCACAATCGGATTCATCACCCGATCTCAACGGTCGCGTCTCTTCTTCGTAGTCTCCCATTAAGCTCATTACGCTTGGACTGCGTGCAACCATATCTCTTTGTTGCCTGCTAATGATTGATGTTGTTTCTCGCCACAACTATCGGTGGTAACTGGAGTATAAGATGATGGGTTGTTGGTGGCTAAAGACTGCTTGGTGAACCAGAAGTGAAACGCCGTGCAGCGAGGGCTGGAGTGTGAGGTGGGGGTTTGGTGCTGGCGAATGACCGAAGTGCACCTAAGACCTATGGGCAAATTCAATTGAGTTTTTATGGGATGCTGTTTATGGAAAACGTGATCGGAAATATAGCCCTCGACTTCTCTACGACCTACCAGTATGGCGTTGTACGGAAACAGCCGTTCACAGAATACACATACGCTTCCCCAAGAAGTGATCTTGGGTTTCAAGCCGGCCGGCTAGCGGAATCTCTATGCAACATTTACTCCTCTCAAAATATCACCCATCGTCGCTCACCCGAAACCGCGCTTGCCGGACATCCTGATCACCTCCGGGTGCAAGAATCATCAAGATGATGTGCGACATGGGACATGGGGATTCAATTTTCTACACTTGGAAAAACATCAACCAAGCCACAAAATATGCAAGCCTTTCAATTTGGTACAGTGATAACTGTTGCTATATTTTATTGGCATCTTTTGTGAGGATTCCAAAACCTTACTACAAGAAGATACCGCCCTCTCAACGGAGGTACGCCCTCATTGGCTCCTTCCCTGATGGAGCCGACACACTTATTTACAATCACCTGATTGAACATCGGTGTAGCAAGGCTGCCTAAAGTTGTGGTGGTCGGGTAAGCGACAAACTTACCCGCCTAAACGCTTCATGGGCCTGCGAGAGACTGCTTTGTATGATTGATGATAGCGTTGTGCATCATCATAGCAGTAGTGCTGGTACTCGTAGTTTAACTGGATCGGCTTTCAGTCATTCGACGAACCCAACGGTGGTTGGGGACATCCCGGAGTCGCATGCGTCTCGAAGGATCCTTTGCCAACAGGCGTCGGATCAAGTCCTTGGCATCTTCAGACACATCAGGCTTTGAGGGAAATCGCAAGTCCACCCGCGAGATTCGTCGGTAGGTAGCCGAGTGTCCCTCAGCCTCAAATGGAGGTCCACCGTAGAGGAATTCGTAGAGGAGGACTCCCAGGCTCCAAATGTCAACCTTTTCGTCATGCTCACGTCCTTCAACCATCTCAGGGGGGAGGTAGTCGAGGGTACCACAAAGAGTAGTCCGTCTGGAAGTGGGAGCATGAACACTCCAGCCAAAGTCGGCAATCTTGATCTCAGAATGAGCTCCGAGAAGTAGGTTCTCAGGCTTGATATCCCGATGGATGACATGCTTCTCATGACAGTAGTCAAGCGCAAGAGCCAAGTCCTTGATGTACTTAGCGCTTGTCTTCTCGCTGAAGTGTCCCTTGCTGGTGAGCTTCTTGTACAACTCACCACCAGGGCTGTATTCCAAAATGAGGTAGATTCGTTTCTCATCGTAGAAGTAGCCGTACATTCTCAGGATGTTTCGGTGACGCAAGTGAGATTGGATCTCAATTTCCCGACGTAGTTGATGCTCCACTCCGGCTTTGAGTAGTTGAGACTTGTGCAAGACCTTGATGGCAACAATGTACTTGCTTGTTTTTTCGCGAGCCAAGTAGACCGAACCAAACTTGCCTCTTCCGAGGGGCTTGCCGATTTCAAAATCATTCAGACTCCACTGCGTTCCTTGACGAGCTCGTTGAGCCATTGACTCTGCAGGGTCCATCATGGGCTCATCTGTTGTCTTCATTTCAGACTTGTTGAAACTGTGTTGATGTTTTCCTTGTTGTTGTTGATGCTGTGGAGCATTGACCCAGGAAGGCTGGTTTTCTTTGTTGAGATAAGAGGATGCCATTGTTCGTTCCGCGTATACAACCATGACGTTCGATCAATCAAACACAAACCAAGTGACGATACAATGCAAGAGAGAGCACCAATGTCGTCGAAAGAATTGAATGAGCCTTTCCCACCTTGTTGCCGACGATTTGGGAGCTTTCTCCCGGGCTTCGGCGAGAACCATCGCCACCAATACAACAGTTTAAATTAACATGTCCAGTTTCGAACACTCAATAAACGACTCACCATATGCAAGGCTGGCCCGGCGACTCAATACACATGTTGCACCACATGTTTCGCGAAGTTCGCGCAATATTGTAGTCGAACAGGTCAAATCAAAGACGAAAATCGTCGTTGGTTCAAACCCACACACACTATAATTCGCTGCTTGTTGTTGTCGAGGTATCGAGGAGTCTTGTGTGACAACACAGCGTGACAATACAAAATAATGGGAACTGTTCATGGAGTGTATCTGAAGTATGTTGGCCTCTCAGCCTTGAGTTATGCTGGATTCGCATACCTGTCTGATCCAGGGTCTGCCGAGGCAGGAAGAGCCCTCACAATGCTGGAGGCTGGGTCGGTAGGTTCCTCTATCCCTCGACTCGTGCTTGGTTACTCGGCTATCTTGAATGGTGCCATTGCCGCCTTGTTCAAGCTAGAGTGGGGAATGGAGCTTATCGGGAAAGACAAGAAGTCAGGGAAAATTCCTTTGTGGAGTTATGTTCTCTATTTTCCCTTTCACATACCAACTTATCTCTACACCAAAATTCATGGTGTAATCTTTCGTGTCCGAACCGAAGACCCTTCCACAGGTGAAATCAAGTATGAAAAAGTACCCCCAGCTACTGAAGTGCAAAAGGGATGGTGGGTTGGTGGTTGGCATGCCAATGAGCTTGGCCCAAAGAACTGGGGAGGTATTATTGATTTGACGGTCGAGTTCCCTGAGGCCTGCCGTGACGACACGAAGCATTATCTTTCTGCCCCTACATGGGATGGAGTACCTTTGGGACCCGCAGACCTAGAATCTGCAGCAGCCTTTGCCGTGGAGGCTAGAAAGGAGGGAGATGTGTTGGTTCACTGCGCCCACGGTCGTGGACGATCCACTACTGTTATGTGTGCCTGTTTGGTCAAGGCTGGTCTATTCAGCAACTGGGAGGAAGCGTATGAGGAAGGTATTCGACCAAGTCGCCCTGTCTGTAAATTGAATAAGCGTATGCGTGAGAGCTTGGCAGCGTGGCAAGCGGAATATGTGGACAAAAAGAAGGCTAACTAGGTAACCAGTTCAATTAATGTGGCAAAAGTAAGACGATTTCATAAAAGATTTGAGAATCATTTTTTCTTTCCTCAGCGATTTCACAAGGGTACGATTTAGTAGTGAGTAGACTAGTTCGCAGCAATAAAATTTAGAGGTTTCAGCTCGGGCAAAAAGAAATTTCCCTTTGGGAAATCGGGCAAAAGTGTACTCGTAGTGGGGATCGAACCCACGACCTTGGGTTTATTAGACCCACGCTCTAACCAGCTGAGCTATACAAGCTGTTGGTGTTAAGTGGACCTTTTATTATCATCTAAAATAATTTGACAAATTCTTCGTGGCAGCAACCCATAGTTTGTTCAACACGCAACACACAAACAAGCACCAAGGCAGTTGCTACGATTTCAGAGTAAAATACCGAACGTCTCGGACAACCTACTGGCAAGATGATTGACCCTATGGCAGGAATCGACGATGGTCCACAAGGAGACCACGACGACGAAAAGGATATCATTGACTCAACGTCGCTGCGGTACAACAGGCAACGGGTGGACACTGTCCGATCAGTAATGGGCATTGCCTCAGGTTGCGTTGCCGGAATTTGCGGTTTCACGGGCTTGGAAGGTCTTGGTACGTGTCTGTGCTGGTTGTTCATGCAAATGCAACAATGTAAGGGGCTCTCTCATCCTTGTGTTTTACTTTCCTTGTCACAGGATTTTTTGCGGCACTTTACATTGCTGTGTTGGTTGTGATGTGGGCAGTCAAGATGAACTTTAACCTTCATGCCTACACAAGGCAAAACTGGTGGACCTATGCTACGTCCAACACTCAGCAAAGCGCACTTTCTTTCACTCTGTTCTGGACCTTGTTCTACGGTTTGGTCTACTTGTACTAGATTTTGAACAAACAAAAAACAACTACATAGAACCTTAGTGTCCACGAAATCATGTAGGTTCTGTCTTTCTCTATGGTGGAGCTCCAAAAGCTTCTGGCATTCGCTGGAGGAGCGAACAGTGGATGAGATGGGACGCGAACAATGTAGATTGGGGGCTCCTTCCGCTGTTCGTTGACTTACCTCAACAGTGTATTTGTAGCCGCTAATATACATACATGGTACACCAGGAATTTTCCGAATGCGCCCCCGAAGTTCCTTATCGCAGGTAGCGACAATGAAACATCTCCACTGCTTCACCATGTTGGCAATGCAGTCATCGGCATAGCACCCCTTACAATTGCATGGAATACGCTCAAATCTAGGATCCTTTGCTAGACGAAGAGCAATTTTGTATTTTCCACCAAGTTTTTCAAGTTCTCCCATGACGCAATTCGTGATGCAAGGGATGCATTTGGCAAGTAAACAATCCATCATGGCGCGGACCATGTCAAGCTTTTTCCTGAAAGAATACAATACGGAATATCAGCAAAAAATAACGTCGAGCATTTTGCCACCCCAGTAGAAATTTCACAATGGAACATACCGGATGGAAAAGTTGATAAAGTTGGTATCAACCAAAACATGATAAGGTGGACCCAATTGGGTATTGTATTGAAAGAAAAGTGACGAATTGCCTTGTTCCACTTGCTTGGGCTCCTCCTTCTTCTTTAGAGCTTCTGCCTTGGCCTTGGCTTTTTCCATATTCTCCTTCACCCGGGTATCCTTTGGGCTGATAATCTTCTTTGCTACAGCAAACTTTCTGGTTTGTTTTGCCTTCCCCATTGCTTGTTTGTTGTGTTTCTCAATCCAGACAGTGTCGTGTTGTTGTGTTCCTTGAAAATGTCGGTTGAGGAGGGGGAGAATTCGGTGGTGTCCAGACGTGCGAAAATATAACTTTTCAAAATTCCAGATTCCTAATTCCTAAATTTCCCTACGACATTGTTGGGTAAAAAATCTGAATCCACGCACTATCATCAACACCAACACAACGTCCCTTCCTAAAGAAATGATCTAAAGTAATAATAATAAAGTCATTAGACCTAGTGGCCATTCAATGTCATTCGCTTGTACTGAGGCCGCGTCCTAGCTCGGGGAATTGGTTTGGTACGCTTTCTCATTATTGGCCAGGAGTGAGTATTGTGGCGTGATGGGTGACGGGTGATGGCTGTTGACAGTGTCGCCTTGCTGCATCTTTCCTCGATTTAAGTCCCTGAAGTCCCATGCTGCTCCTTCCTATTGGATTGAATTGCACGCTTGGCCTCATCCTCAGGATGGGAACTCTGTTAGCGTGGAAATGTAACATCTCACCCAAAACGCGTCTTCTTCTTGGCGGGTTCTTCGATATCGTCGTCGCTCTCCATTTGCACCGTTTCCAGTGGCCTCTTGGCTCTTGTCTGAAACAACGCAGGGCCTTTCAACAATGTATAAAGTGCATCCAAGTTCGCGAGAGGAGCATTTCTTGTACACAGGCGATTGGTCCGTTCGAACACAAAGGGCCAAATCCCTGATGGTAGCTTGTTCGCCGATTGTTGCAACAATCGACGGCCTCCCTTGTTGAGTCTCAGATAGTACGTTTTGGTTTCATCCATGGAGCCGTCAAGATCTAGGCGTTCCATATCGACATTGTGTTCAAGGGCTGCTACCAGTTCATTCTGTGCCTCTTTGGTGTGAAGGTTCCGCTGCACGTCCAAGAGTCGAAGCCCATGCATACGGGGAAGCCTGGGAGCAAACGATTTCAAGCCAGTGTCTCCTATCCGATTGGCGGGAAGAGACAAGTCACGCAAGGTGTGATTGTGAAGGGTCAAAATTTCGGCTAGCTGCTCCATATCCGTATCGTCTACATTGTTTCCGGAGACTTGTAGGTACGTCAGGGTCTTGTTGGATTGGAGAGCTCCAAACAATCCGGTAAAGTTGAGTTTTTCTTCCGGATTCCGACCATTGTTTCTTAGTCCCAACCGTTGAAGCTTTGTCTTTGGATGCAATAACATTTCTTCCATGACCTTAATCGCATCGGCACTGCAATACATGCCATTGAGATTGAGCACTTGGATTGAGGGGTGACCCACAAACGCCCGGAGGATTTCCGCAAATTGACATGTAGATGCTGCAGAAGAAGGGGACCCTCCAATCTTACAATGGGCCATGGAATAGGATGTCAAGCTCGTGGATTGTTGCAGGGCAGCCGCCAAAAGGGGGGCATCGGCATCTGCGATTTCACAATGACTGAATAGCAATGTCTTGAGCCCTTTGCTTTGCTTCAATCCTTCACCAAATACTTCTAGACAATCCCGAAACAATCGACTTCGTTTGAGCGCCAGAGATGTCAACACATTGCTTTCACACAGAGCATCCCGCAGCGCCTTCATGGAAGCAAAGTCCAACGAATATCTGGAGTTGTTGTGTGCAATAGGAAATCTTCCATTGAACGTGAATTGCTGGGTTTGCAGAATACAAGCCTCCACAATTTGTGCATTCAGCCCCGTACAATGATTCAGTTCGACCTTGTTCCAGATCTTGGTAGGATCCGCCTGAAACAATTCTTTGGTAGCTCCCACCACAATTTCATCAATCGTTACGCAACGTAATATAAGTTCTTTGACATTGGAGCTCCTCTTGGCTTCTCTCAGTACAGCTGCTGTGGCTAGACTATCCATGGCCATCCCATCAATCGAAACCGACGGACCCGTCGTGACAAAGGATAACGAATCCTCGGACGCCGACATGATTGCGCCACCTGTCATCCACTCTCGAACTAGAAGCTAATTTCCTTGTTTCTAAAAGTCATATGTGGAGGATTGAACAACAGCAGGGATAGTAGTAGCAGTGGTAGAACTTGGAGGAGACTGTGCTTCTTCCAACTGACTTGCTTGTGCCTGGTTCCTCACTTTTGGGAGGCGAATGTAGTAAAAGTAGAGTACCGTACCGGGCTTCGAACGTTTTTTGGGGTGGGGTTCCCAATGGTGAAGTCGTCGATGTTGTTGGATGCCTTTGAGACCCCCGAAATGACTCAGGCGAATCCATCTCCCAATCTGCGAAGCATGCCACAAAAGATATTCCACGTGGAAAGAAACGAGGCTTGGCGCTCGAGGAGGAAAGAAGAGAAATCCATAATCCATCAACATCACATAATCTTCATCGTGGCGCTTTCACTACGAGTACTGTATCAGTTGACTTATTTTTGGGAAAGAACGTTGGCAACCATACACTCCTGGAGATCCCAAGTACGATCCATACAACATACCCACTTCCAACCAAAGCACGCCTCTCTTTTGTATACACCACCACACAATAATTTGAAAGCCACAAGAAACAATGGGAAAACCACTATCAGGGTTACAAAAAGAAGTCTTGGCCTTGTATCGGACCATCATTCGCGAAGCCGCTAAGAAGGATTGGCAGGCCCAACCTGCCAATGATGCCCAAGCCAAGCTTGTCAATCTCTGGAAAGATTCTGCTACCACCACATCCTATGCGAGAGGTGAATTTCGGAAACAAGTAGCGGCTGTCAAGCGATTTGATTTTCAAACGATTGAGCACAAGCTGAGGTATGGACACAAACAAGTCAAGATTCTGAAAATGCCGGGGGTCAAGGTAGTAGGTGGAGCCCACTAGGAAGGTTTGTTTGTCTCTAATAAGAAAACATTTTACGATTTTTAGTTACATATTAGTGATACGATACAAATTCATAATAGTAATAGTAGTAGTGTACTCTGGAAGTGAAATGCGGTACATGTGAGTAGGTTTCTTCCACCTGTCTCTAGCATAATGTCCCATCAGGCAGGAAGCATTCTAAAAGTCCCACGAATCCTTGGGGAACGTTTTGGTATCTGTCACCAACGTAGCCATCAGACCATCGCCCCTACGAGGACGCTCTCGGGGTTTGGGTGCAGCTTTTTCGGGAGAATCGTCCACCACACCCGTGATCCGATCGAGCAACGAGACATTGGGCTTGCGACGACTCTGTAGTTCGGCTGCATTGTAGTCTGCATAATCTTCCTCGTCACTGTCATGACCATGTTTGAAAATCAATCCTGTGGCACCATACACAACCTTTCCAGCTCCATCCACCACGGTTCCAGCAACCATGGTGGTGGCGTTGACTCCTGTCATGGCGACTGTCTTGGTCAAACCGATTCCTCCCTTGGCGACTCCCTTTCCGATACCCTTTGTCACCTTGTATGTTCCTTTGGTCACATCCTTTCCGAGCGAAGCAGCAGTCTTGGCAGCCAACTTGGGATTCAACACCATGTTCACCGTTTCCTTTCCAACATCCTTGGCAAAGCCACCGACCTTCTTGGCAGCGCGCTTGGGATCCTTGACCACATTCACGGTACCCTTGGCCGTACTCCTGGTGACTCTACCGGTTTTGTTGATTCCCTTCTTAAATCGGGCTAACATGCCCTTCTCTTGACCCTTCATCATTGGCTGATCGTCGTCATCGTCATCATCATTGTCACTCTTTGTATGTGTTCCGGTAGGTCGATCGGGATCTGACTCATATTCATTGGAATTGCGTTTCTTCATTTTCCTATCGCCAAACGCCAGTTTTAGAATTTCTTCTTGCTTGGCATTGCGCTCCTCCAAAAAGGCTTCTTCTTCTTCCACTGTCATTTCGTCCGCCATGGGGTGAATTCCTGGACCCACCGAGGCAGATCCATACCCCCTCGGCGTCCCGCGTCGAGACGACGTATCCGCATTCAAAAAAGCATTCAATGGCCCTGCATCAAGTCCTAACGATTTTCCGGTTCGAGTACTCATGGTCGAGTAGGTGGAACGGGCACTGACAACGGATCCGCCGACGGAATCACCGTCGTCGTCATGTTTCATTCGTCGTCGACTTCCATTCAAGCGCGATAGGTGCCGGTCAACACTCATGGGTTCCCCCACTGAGGCACCACCCTGAACAATGGGAGACGACAACGACGCTCTCCGTTCTGCCCTTGTTCCACGATGTGACGGAGTTCTGTTCATACTTCGGTGACTGTGGTCGGGTGTGGTACTATGATTGTGCGTAACATCCGATCTTGTTCGCATCGCCGCTCGTGCCGTCGCCGAAGGCCGAGGTCGTGATGACGAGCGCTCCCGATCCCGCTCTCGCGAGGGACGAGAGGAACTCAATGTTCGTCGTGGTCTTCTCCGGGAAACATCGTCGCTTAAATTGAGTGTACTGACGGATCCAGTAACAGATGTTTCGTCGGTATTGTCTGTTGATTTGCTGGGTGTTTGCGGTTTGGGGCTAAAATCCAAAGATGCCAAGCTCATTCGTGGCGACTTCTCCGTTGCCAGAGTGCCATGTTCACTGTTACTAATGCTTCCAGCCGAAGTATTTTTGGGTGTCAGTGGTGCCGTCGACAAGGAACGATCCGTTTTCTTTCCCCGTCGCTTGGGACGTGTCGAATCATCCAGATCGGGTGCAGCGGCAACACGGGAACCATGCTCACTGAGACTCAAGGAAACTCTCGATTTGGCCGATGGGCTCACGTTAGCTGCTGACATGATCAAATCTTCATCGCCACAATCATCGAGAAACTTCATGAGTGAATCTTGTACATCACTTTTTCGGTGCTCTTTGCGATCCCGTCCACCCTTGGTGGACTTGTCATTGAGGTAAGACTTCCGCCTGTCATCCGAGAAAGTATTCGACTTGTACACCATTGTCATTTGACCTTCGCCTGAACCTCCTCTGGGCATACTCGTCGCTCCGAATGGGGCGAATGAAGAAAACTTAAGACTTGTAGGAAAAGAACGTTGTTGTTTGCTGTGTGTGTGCCTTTGAACCTTTTGACACCAACCGCCCAAAAGTTCAAAAAGACTGAACAGTGTACGTGTGCTTCAGAAGGGGCGAGCCAGTCAATCACAGAGGCTCCTTGGACGTTGTGTGGTGGTCCTCTCGAGCCTCAAGTTGTTGTGTTGGAGGAATAATGGTGGTACAAGAGTGGTACTTCCACGCCTTTTGGTTCCACGACAGAGCTCGCAAGGAGGAGCAGCAGCAGCAGCACTACTGTGTTGTTGTTGTTGTTGTCGTTGTCGGATCGCTAAATGTATCACAGATTTGTCCGATGAACATCTTGTAGGACATAAACGATGTAAACAAGATGATTCTATTCCCTCATGGGCTTATATAAATTGGCTTGGTGGGACCTTGCCGGCGGTCTGCACCCATGGTGGGTGGTGGATGGGTTGATCGGGAGGAGGATCGTTCCTTTGTTCGCGTACTTCGTAGCGGAAGGAACGAGGAAAGGCTTCAAGGTTGGAGTCACACGAAACTAAACCTTCTATCGAACGATTAGACGCAACAAGTCGTTGTAGCCCCGAAATGTTGCACTCCCGTTTTGTATGGCTGTAAGGTCTTACATCTTAGGTATATATACGACTCATACCTATGAAGGTATAATGGAGAAGATTGTTGTATCTTTCCAAAGGGTCATCTTTATTTTAGTACACAATATTACCTACTTTGTATTATCACGCTCTTGTGTGACCGTGCATTGTAATTACAATCGAAGAAGCTCAAGAGTTCTTTATCCTTTCGTTTACTAACTACTGTTCCTTTGTTTCCATCATGGCCATGAACGTGTCTACTCACTGCCTCTCCTACAAGTCGGAGTTTGACCCCAAGGAGTTGGAGTCGGTCAAACTCACGATGACCTTCGATGACGGTTCGAAGATCTCTAAGTCCTGCAAGGTTTTTACCGGCAAGTTCGGTATGGAGGAGTTGCTCTATGTGGAGGACAACTTCCGCAAGGCTGCAGCTCGCCTCCGGTTGTCTGACGAAGAGTTTTTTGACTACTTCGATGACGTGATCACTTCTGTTGCGGAGGATCACTGGAACGATGTTGTTGCGGAGTTGCCTGAAGGACAACGCGACGAAGCGTCCTTCAATGCTTCCATGCAGCGTTTCTATCTGAAGTTCTGTGCTCCAGACGCTCGTGATGTCATGTTGGAGTACCTCAAGACTCAGTGTCGCAAGCCGGTTGGTTCGACTCCAGTACATCTGGGGGCTGGAAAAAAGGCAAAGTCAGCTTTGTGTCATACCAGACACAAAAATTTATTTATTTAGAAAGCTTTTCCATGTAAAAACCTCTACAATGACACCATAACGACACAAAAGAGGACAAAACCTTCAAATGTAGCCTTTATAGACACAATGTCACGTTCATGTCCTAAGCGATTTGTTTTAGACTCAATCCTACCTAAAATAGACTCAATTGGGTCTATTTTGACTCAACTGACTTCTTATAGACATGTCATCACGGTAAAAACACAGCGATACCCTTTGTATTGCTCGCATGGCGTGCATCAGATACCTGATACCGATAAATGCTACCGATTCTACTTCAAAGCGCAACAGACATTGTGACTCTTAATTAGATTTATGTGTTGGCAGCCGGCATGTCTAAGGCTCGCTACCAACAGCAAAATTCGGCTTCAACCAAGATTGGATGAGGATCTATTTAGAGCTCAAAATTTGCCATAGGGTCACTAAAATACATGGACCGACTCTTTTTTTACGATGGGATGAATGTGTTGCTACCGTTGAGAAAAAATTAGATAGATAAAAGTCCGCATGCCTCCCTCCAAATGGGAGTTGTACTGCAGCCTTCATGGTCATGTCCCGGATACGCTTCACTGCGAAAATCAGCACAACCACAAAAAAAAACATGGATAACGCTGCCCAACAAAGCAGCGAAAAAAGGAAGAAGCGTAGACCACGCTTTCGATCCAAGACAAAAAACAAACAACGCAGCGAAGCCCATGACTCAAAATGGGCTTCGCGAACTCAACAAGATGGCTTCGATGTTGGTTGTGGTGGAGTTGGTGCTGGTGTCGGTGGTGAGGCTGAGTTGAGAGCCATCTCTGGCTCTCCTCAACACAACATTGGTCGCGGTGTTGGCGGTGGTGTCGGTCCTGAGGGTGAGTTGAGAGCCATCTCTGGCTCTCCTCACAATGTTGGTGGTGGGTCGAGAGCCATCTCTGGCTCTCCTCATCGGAACATTCGCGGTGTTGGTGGTGGTGTTGGTCGTGGGGGTGAGTTGAGAGCCATCTCTGGCTCTCCTCACAATGTTGTTGGTGGTGGGTCGAGAGCCATCTCTGGCTCTCCTCACAATGTTGTTGGTGGTGGGTCGAGAGCCATCTCTGGCTCTCCTCACAATGTTGTTGGTGGTGGGTCGAGAGCCATCTCTGGCTCTCCTCACAATGTTGTTGGTGGTGGGTCGAGAGCCATCTCTGGCTCTCCTCATTGGAACGTTCGCGGTGGTGTTGGTCGTGAGGGTGAGTCGAGAGCCATCTCTGGCTCTCCTCATCGCCATGTTCGTGGTGTCAGTGGGGGTGAGTCGAGAGCCAACTCTGGCTCTCCTCACGATGTTGGTGGTGAGTCGAGAGCCAACTCTGGCTCTCCTCACGATGTTGGTGGTGAGTCGAGAGCCAACTCTGGCTCTCCTCACGATGTTGGTGGTGAGTCGAGAGCCAACTCTGGCTCTCCTCACGATGTTGGTGGTGAGTCGAGAGCCAACTCTGGCTCTCCTCACGATGTTGGTGGTGAGTCGAGAGCTATTTCTCCTCACAAAACCATCGGTGTTGGTGAGTCGAGGGCCTCTGCTGGCTCTCCTCCTCACATCGATGATGATGCTGATGACGATGATCTCGAGCCTCCTGAGCTCGAGCCTCCTGATCTCGAGCCTCCTCCTACAATAGATTTAACAACGATAGATGATTTTGACCACCATGATTTGAATTATCCATCGTCTAAATTGAGTAGTGGTAGTGGGACTACTGGTGGAGATGGAAACAAACGCAAACGACAGGCTACTACTAGTACTAGTACCACCTCGTCGAGAAAAAAGAAGAGCAGGGCAAATGAAGAAGTCCCACAACCAAACCGTTGGGAAACCTCTTACCAGTTGTTGCCAATGCACAACAACAATATCCCTGATGTGAGCGAAAAGAAGGCGAACGTGGATGTATCCTGCTACGTATCAACCAACACTGATACAGGGAAGCAATACGTAGCCTTCCACAACCAAGTCATTCAAGATTGGGATCTCTTCTTTGCCATTGCATCCCAATGCAATGATGAAACGACCCGAAATTTGGTTTTCGTATTCCACTCTCCAAAGATTCCAGACAAAGATGAGCCCAACGAGGACAAAGCGGAGAGCGAAGACGTCCCCCCCAAGAAGACTAGTAGTAAAGCACAAACCCCCACCAAAAGGCGTGGTAGAGGAGCACGGCGAGGACAGCAGGCTAGTAGTAGCAGTACTCCTAATACTACTACTAGTAAAACTGGAGAAACATTGCACTACTATGTTGTACTACAAGACGAGTATCAACTAGGATTTGCAAGTGATCTGGGATCATGCCCCCATGAGCAAATTGATATTCAAACCTTTGCATTCAACGTACGAAGCAAATACAACAATATACCCACCATGCCTACGTTGACTTGCATCGGTTTGAACACTCGATACAGTGACAAATCATTTGCTGTTTTGAACTCGAGTCACCCCAACCTACAAATGCAACATACAGACGATGACATGATAGCCCGACCTGAAAACTATGACCAATTGCCGTGGTATATTACCCAACTGCAACTTTCTTTACCGGGAAAGGACGAGGATGACGCAGAAACAAAACGACAACACATCTATGTCGACCTTGGTTTTGCTTCTGGGAAGAATGTAAGTCGTGACAGCAAATCTTGTCACGTTGGCCTCACGACACCAAATATATTGCAATATACGTCTAGTACTGCAATAGGCAGAGAAGTGATGGCTAAGGTGTCGGAGTTCCTAGTCCCCCTTGAAAAGATGTTCAAGATTCCATCACCGGATGGAACTATTTTCAGATGCAACCCGAGAAGGACCAAACAATTTGCTGGCCGGCTTGCATTGGGAAATTGCGTCGAGGCAACCAGGGCAACATTGACCGATTGGAACAATCGATGTGCCCTGCACCGTGACCAAATGAATAGCAAAGCATCTGGCTACTCATTTGTTGTCTGGGGGTCCCATATAGGCAATCGGGACACCGTCTTGGCCAATATAGATCTTGGCCAACGAAACAAGTTCCTATTGAAGAGCGATGACTCCAAAGACCGGCATTGTCGTCTAAGCCAGGTCATGTATGGGAGGAAAAGTGTAGACGACTACGTTCCAAGGTATCTCAAACAACACATTTACTTGGAAGATTTCCAAAAACTCTACAAAAAGATTGATCAACGACATTTCTTTCTTCCCTCTAACTTTGACAGATGTTTGAACAGGTATCTGGAGTCTATCAAAGGCAACTGGAACTTGTGTGCAGTTGAAAGCAACATTGACTACGAATCGTTCTTACAACCGCTGATTGGAGTGGCGGTGGATCTACAAGAGCGGTTCCAGCTCCAATTTGGAGGCCTCACAGCAGTGTTGTGGGTTTTGTCACTTGTCACTAATTCTGCTATACCCGGGCTACTTGCATGGCATCTTTTCCTTGCAGAACATAGTGACGATGACTCATTGAAAGGTTTCCAGGTAGCCTCAAGATTTCTCAAGAAGCTACTACTTGTTCTTAGAAAGGGTACTTCTCATTTGTTTGGAACGGAAGAATTAGGCTGTCCAACAAGATACGCATCAACCGACTTCGAGGCAGTCAAATTGGATGAATTTGAAATGGAACTGTTCCAAAAGGAAGTTTCGAAAAATTCTTCTGTGAAACAAAGTGTTGTTGAGTTCTACAACACACTATACAAATTGGTGTGGTATGATGCTTTCACACCCAGCAAAGAATCCTACGAGAATATCTGTGCAGAAGTGAAGTCCAACCTCCCAGGACTCAACAACGACCGTGCCGCTAACCAAATGATGGCCTTGATGTCCATATTTGGTATTATCCCCACCAAGATGTATGCATTCTATAGTCACGCCTATGGAACTAATCAATGCTACCGAAACTTCCTGAAGGGTTACACCAACGCGGTGATACCAAAGTTTGACGAATTCAAGTTGAACACTCAAAGTTGCCTCCGTGCGTACTTGACTCAACAGAGTCCAGACGAGGTATTGCAGGAGGATGCACTTGGAGGTATTACCATCAACCAAGCTTGTCATGACCGCTACTCCTCTGAATGCATGGACATCATTGGTGGCATGTCGAAACTGTCTCCAAGAGGAACTACAAGGGAGACATACTTCTCTGATGTGTTGAACATAGATTCCCCTTGCTATGTTGTACGCAACGGCAAAGTATATTGCTTCATGATCGGCGAAGACCCATACCCGCCATTGATCTTGATTGGGAAGCAAGGTTTGTTCTCAGTTACTCCTGGGGGATCAAACGGACCCCAAGGAATCTCTAGTTTGATTGGTCCAGACACGGTTGTTGGCATTGAATTGAAAAAACAGCGGAGACAAACTACCAATCATGAGGGAGACGACATGAGTCTGGAACTGGATATTGGTGAGCGTTTGTGGATGGATTTCTATACGATAACTTAGTTTCATAATAGTTAGTACTATATTACATGAGAGTTCTTGGAGAATTGTTGACGTGAGAGCATCTGAGGAAGGCTTGTGACAGCAAGGCTCAATTGCTTCACGGCCATGATAGGGAAGGGTTTGCATCCAACATGTTTCACATGGTTGGTTGCACCGTTTTCCGTACAATGTAGACTTGAGCACAGACACTTCCGGTGCATGCGAGGTGCACCACTTGTACTGCTAGGTCTTTTCCCACATAGCACATCTTGGCTGAGTTGATCGCCAATGATGAATGCTATAGGAAGACGCACCTTAACAACTTTAGAAATTCCGCCTAGATTCAATTTGATGGAAGGTGGGTTTCGTTGTAACGAAACTAAATCTTGTAACATGGCTGCCAGACAGTCATGATATGATTGAATGTTATCGACAGTACTTTGGGTCTCTGTGGGTTTAGGGGGTATGAAACCTACATGCCTCCAAGCATCTGCCTTCCTTCTAACGTCACGGCGGAGGATTGCAGTAGTAAACATCAATGGCTCCAAAGGAAACCTTTGCATGATGTCAGTGCCAGTTTTGTCTACGTAGAAGATGAGAGGCATCAAAAACTCATCATCATCTACTATTTCCAACTCGTCATGGGTGGTACGATACCAAGAACCGCTACACACTTCCACCATTTCATCTTCCATAGTTGCTTGGTATTTCTTGAATCTATCTGCAAGTTCAGTGTTCACGCAAAGATTCTCCCTGTCATCAAAGTACTGTGATGACAGTAGGTCAACAAGTTGCTCCAAAAAGCGGAATTTTGATATTTCAATTTCTGCACCACTCTGGGTAAGGACTACTTGAGTAGTTGCCGTAGGAGGATTGATTCTCTTTTGTAGAGAATGTAGCAAGGCTTCCCGACTTGGGAGTTTCTTCACATCCAAGTTTCCTTTGTTGTGGTGTCTCTTCAGAATCCGTACAATTTCATTGTACATGTATAGAGGTGAACCTACATCTTGGCATAAAGATAACAGCTCCAGAGAAGGAAGCTCACTCTCTTCAATGGTTGTTTGCTCATGACTTTCATCATGTATAACAGCAATCTGACTTCGGCTTGGTTGAGTGTTTGTTAAGTGCCCAACAAATTCATGGTCATCGAGCTCAGATAAACCAGCTTCAGCTAGAAATAGGTCGTCTTCAACACTGTCATCTGTGTTAGAGATTAAGTTGCTATCATGTTCGAAACTGGGTTGCTCTTCATCTCTTTCTGATTGTTGTTGATAAGATTCATTTTGTGTTTGATTTCCCATTGAATTTATATTGCGAACAGCACCTCCAAGCCATTGGCTTCTCGCTTGTATTTGCCTGCCATTTCGATGAGGACGAGTTTCCATCTTGATGGTTTTTGAGTTTCTATAAAAGATCCACCTCTACAATTGAGTCTATTTGGAATTCAATTGACCCAAAAAGACTCTTGAATGATTGGTTGGTGTCGTTCGGAAGTTCGAACAAGGCATCGACGGCCAGGTCATATTGTACGAGGTCTATGATAGGGCGAAGGGCAAAATCCTGGCGCGCGCCAGGGTTCCAGAGGTTGGTGCTTTGCGTGCACAAAGTACTGTCGGCCACATAAATTTGCACAACATGGCGAGATCCCCTCCTGTAAGCAGAAACTCCAATGCTGGGGAAAGGAGGACAAGGTCAACGAAACAACAAACTCCTTTGAATAAGGATGTTGTTGTCCAGCGCCAGAATGATGATGGCAGTGTCCTGTCTGGTTCTACGGCACCAGAATCGTCGAGCCCTGGTAGTAAGTCTACAGTTGTTGAGAAAGGACAACATAAAAAGTCTACTACTGATGATCCACCCAGCACTGCCAGGAAGTCTATTGGGTCTTGTTCCAGTTCGAAAAGAACTGTGTTGACTGTGTATGACCAGAGTCATGTGGATTCGGACTTGATTACTATTGCTGCGTTTGTTAAAGACGTACTCTTTGATAAAATCAAGTTTCTTACGGATGTTGAACATGTTGATGAAGATTCAGAGGTATATGACTTCTATTATGAAAGTTGCTTTGACCAGATGGTTGGGGTGAGAAGCTATGCATCTTCTCATGAGCAAGAGATATACATGAAACAATTGTGGAATTGGGCACTTTCAAAGCGTGTCATCTTGGACAACCTCGCCATCAAAAGGAGTGCTGTCTACACGGTAATGCAAAATCGTTTCTTTTGTATGTACTTTGAATTTGCATGCAGTTTTGATTTCCTTGTTCTAACCTTTTCATGTATTCCCACACACACAGATCTTTGTCGAAAATGTCATGAACATGGTGCATACATGATCACCTTTGAGTGCTTTCTACTGCGATGGCGTTTCCCAAAGGCATACCATTTGTTCCATGATCTGTTTTTCAAGGCTGCTGTGGGAGACCGTGCTTGGAAGGAACGCCTTCTGGATGAAGATGAAGAGCGAAGAATGGGAAACAAGCAAACGGAAGCCTTTGCTCTGATGATACTGAAGAACAACTACAATGCCTGGATGGTGCAGGCTTGCTCTACGCACAAATTTGAAACCTTGTATGACATTGTGAAGGAACGAAGGGACGCTGATCGTGTTGGCGCTCCTCCCAGGTTGCAAGAGAAAAAGAGCATTCTTGACGTAGTGTATCCCAACCTACACTATGTATGTGTTCGAAATTATGATGGCGAAGAGGCTCCTGAAGAGGACGAGCAAGAGGGTGACAATGATGATGAATCTGATGACGACATTGAAGATGTTGGGGATGGTATTGGCGTGGTACCAAACCCATCTTCAGTTCCAAATGTTGCCAAGAACAAGACCCCACCAGCTTACTCTAAAGATTTGATCCCTCCTACGAGTGCTGGTGGGTTTACAGTGGTGATGCCTGATATTGATGAGAAGCTCTATCGAAGAGGCAAATCACAGTACTATGAAGATCTTTTGCTTGTTTGTGATAGAATTTCTGATGATGACATTGCCAACTACTGTGGCAAGGTCAAAGAGTTGAACAGACTTGGCGAGTTGAGCAAGAAGACAAAGAAGCCAAAGAACTCTCCTCAGAGTTTGATAGGCCGTACTGCCTTTCTGTTGGGTGGCTTAGTACCTTCTTCCTCCAAAGGCGATGTGCAAGATGACGACCAAGAACCTTCTGAAGGTGAACAAGATGATTGTGTTGTGCATGAAAAGAAACGCAGACGACTCCTCAAGGAAATGAAAGTGTTCACAAAGAAGGGTGACTGTCGGAACCTGCAGCAAAAAGGTTGGAGTAATGATGCTCACAAGTTTCGCGAAGAAATGTTTGATCTGATCCAAAGTCAAAGCTTGCCTGACAGGGATTTCGTGAAGTTGTATAGAAGGATTAACAAGCACCTTGAGAAAAAAGCCGAGGAACTTGCCAATCCAAATTCAAAAGATCGGTATGTTCCAAATCGCAGTAAGCTTTCTGCTTTCGATGATGATGATTAGAAACAGAAAAATAATAGTAGTCAACAATATATTGTAATCTATGGTAGTAGCATTGATTAGACTCTCGTGTTTGTTTTTCATATTGAGTTCTTATGTTTCGAACCAAGCCAATTGAGTCAAAGTTTGGCTCAATTGAGGCAATATTTGCCTTGCATTGAGTCAAACGAACTCCAAGATTGAGTCAAACTTCCATTCGGGTTGATTGGTATTTGAATGTTGGTTGGTTAAATGGCATGTCACTGTGACATTTGGATATTGACTTATAGCTTTTGGATTTATTTGGTACTATGCGACATATTTTATGTCTTAAGTCACTTTCGAAAATAGGTTTCGAATGTCTTTTTTGTTTTTCAATAAAGGTATTAGATTTGACTAATTGCTAGTACACACGCGCTTGATTAGCGATTTTAGAACTTTTTTTGCATCTGGTGTGATCATTAATTTCAAATGACCGAGCCCCAGATGTAGAGCATGTCAACCGCCTTCGTACTCTCTACCGCTTAACTAACAAGCTTCCTGGAACCGTTCCTGCGGTGACGAACGGCACGGAGTTGAAGCTTCGCATGTTCTTGACCTTTCCTGAAGCCTGGCGCCAACAGTATATTCGTGCTGGACGTAAGGTTGCTGACGATGACCTTCAGAGCATCATCGACTACATGACTCATGAGAAGAGTTTTGCCGATATCGCTCAGCAGCGCAACAAGAGTAACACCAAAGCGAACAACAAACGTGGCGCTACTCAACAGGGCAATGGTAACCGCGGCCCCAAGCAACACAAGCCGGATGACGCTTGCCCTTTGCATAATGGTAAACACTTGTGGAAAGACTGTTTTTCTAACCCCGAAAATCTCAATTCCAGGGCTTCCAATGGTGGTGGACGCGGCAGCGGTCACGGCAACGGAGGTCGTTATGGCAATAACGGCGGTCGTTCTTATGGAAATTCCGGAGGAGGCCGTTTTCCTTATGCTGGTGGACGTGGCGGTGGTTCCTCCCATTCTTATCCTTCGGGGCGCAGTTTTGCTCCCACAAACTACCACGGTGGTCGCTCCAATTCCAACTCCGGTGGGCGCTCCTCTTACTACGTTGGTGGTCGTGGTCGTGGTGGTAATCGTTCCTACTTTCCCCCGTCGCAGCACCAAGGCCAGGGACAATCCTACTATCAAGATTATCATCCAGTGGAGCCCACTTCTTGGCAACAGCCTTTTGATACTCAATATGAACAGGCCTTTGAAGACAATTATTACTACGGTGACAATGACTATTCTCCATCGGGAGACCAGCCTGAATGGTGAAACGAGGCTGACGCCTTTGCCGTTGACGGCATTGGCGATGGAGATGCTATCACGCACCCATCAACCTCGAGGACAGGAACTCGAGCTGAATCATCTGACATGATTCCAATAACACTACTTCGAACCCAGTTTATTGACTACACACGGACTTCTGATCGTTTGTTTCGTGTTTTGCTGGACTCTGGTGGTACCCAGACAATGATCTCAGCCAAGGCTCTCCCACCCGAAGTCATTCCTACCGAACATCCAAATCAACACTTCCGTACCTTGGCAGGAAATTTTTCTACTGCTCGTTCAGTGCAGCTCACCTCGATCACCTTTCCTGAGTTTTCACCGCAGTGCACCTTCGAGGGTATTACGGCAATGGTCTTCGATGCCGACTGTCCTTACGACCTCATTATCGGTCGGGATCTCCTCCAAGCTTGCGGTATGGAGATCTCCTTTGCTGACCATTCATGTCGTTGGTTAGACAAAACGATCCCAATGAAAACTGCGGAATGGAAATCCTTACCTTTGGAATCGCTTTGGAGCCGAACAGTGGAGGCAGATGCTCTCTTTTTCGATGCCTACGCTGATGATGTGTTGGTCTCAGCACCACCATCTCTGATCGATACCATCGCGTCGCAAACTCACCTCACCACAGCTCAGCGACAACAACTCCAAGATGCTCTTTCGCCCTTTGAATCACTGTTTGATGGGCACCTCGGAAGGTACCCACACAGTCAAATTCATTTGGAGGTGGACCCCAACGTCCAACCAGTTCATGCCCGCGCTTATTCTGTCCCTCAAGCTCTGCTCCAACCCTTTCGCCAATTGTTGGATACATTGCTGCAGGAGGACGTCATTGAACCTTGCTACATGTCTCGATGGGCTGCAGCATCGTTTCTGGTCGCCAAGAAGAATGGCGAGTATCGTTTTGTAACCGATTTCCGCCCTCTGAATCAGGCTCTCATTCGTTTCCAGTACCCTATGCCTCTTATACAAGAAGTTATTACCCGCCGCAAAGGGTACACTTTCTTTTCAAAATTGGACCTACGAATGATGTTCTATGCCTTTGTTCTCGACGCCATTTCGTCTGAACTTTGCACTATTGTCACCCCCTTTGGCAAATTCCGTTACAAACGATTGCCCATGGGGCTCAAGATTTCTCCTGACGTTGCCCAATCTCACATGGTCGCCGTACTGGGTGACCTCGAGTTTGTCGAAGTCTATATTGATGACATTGGCATCTTTACGGATGGTCCTTTCGAGCTCCATATTCAACATATTGTTACTGTCCTCACTCGTCTCAAAGACCATGGATTCAAACTTGGTATCACCAAGTGCGAATGGGCTGTCCAAGAGACAGACTTCCTCGGCTATTGGCTCACGCCCACCGGCATCAAGCCCTGGCGCAAGAAAATTGACGCTGTTCTGCGTATGAAACCTCCACAGAACCGCTCTCAATTACTCTCTTTCCTCGGAGCTCTCAACTATTACCGCAACATGTGGCCTCGCCGATCCCATCTTCTTGCCCCACTTACCGAACTCACTGGAAAAGGGACTTTCAATTGGACCTCTGCTTGTCAGCAAGCCTTTGATACCATGAAAGGGATTATTGCCACTGATGTTTTGTTGGCTTATCCAAATCACAATCGTCCCTTCGACGTCTATACCGACGCCAGTGACTACCAGATGGGCGCTGCCATCATCCAAGACGGCCGTCCTGTGGCCTATTGGTCCAAGAAACTCAACGCCGCTCAAATGAATTACACGACGATGGAGAAAGAGTTGCTGGCCGTCGTCTACTGTTTGCAGGAGTTTCGTTCTATGCTGTTGGGGGCGCACATCAACGTGTACACCGACCATCGTAACCTCACCTTCCGTACCCTCAACACCCAGCGCGTCCTGCGTTGGAAAATTGCGCTCGAGGAATACGCTCCTCATTTTACTTACGTAGAAGGTAAAGAGAACGTTTTGGCGGACTGTTTCTCCCGCTTACCTCAAATGGATAAAGATCCATTGGAGGGGAAGACTCCTGCCTCTAATAAAGGCACTCTCATCGACTTTGAGAAACTTCTTACTCCGCCTACATCTGATGATCCCACAGACGATGCTACGGATAATGAGTTGTTCTTGTTTGAGCACATCGACAGCCCTACGTTCGATCAACTCTTTTTCGATGCTCTATTATACTACCCGGAACTCGCTGATGTGGCATGCCCAATTACAGCCACCAACATTGCAAAACACCAACAGAAGGACGTTGTTTTCCAAGATCGCATCACGCACGATGATGCCCATTTTGTTACGCATTCGTGGAACGAGTACCAAATTGTGTGGCACCGTGAGGCCCGCAACAGTCCTCAGTCCCAATGGAAAATCGCCATCCCCGACTCTCTAATTGATCGAGTTCTCCGTTGGTATCACGTTTCCCTTGGACATTGCGGTATCAACAAGTTGTATGACACTGTTCGCACTCACCTTTACTTTCCCCGCCTTAAGGAACGTTGCGCAGCAATGGCGTGTGACAACTGCCAACGAAACAAGCACTTAGGACAGGCTTGGGGTGAACTTCCGTCTAAAGAAATTGATGGCACTCCATGGGAGGAAATTGCTGTGGATCTAATTGGTCCCTGGGAAGTCGAAATCCCAGGACACGGCAAAATTACTTTCAACGCACTCACTACAATTGATACCACTACTACGCTCGTCGAACTGATTCGTGTTGACCACAAGACGTCACCTCACATTACTGAACAGTTTCTTAACAGTTGGATTGCCCGGTATCCCATCCCACTTCGTTGTATTCATGACAACGGTGGCGAATTTGACGGTTTTGAATTTCAACAATGCCTCTATAACCATGGCATCAAATCTCGCCCGTCTACTTCCTACAACCCTCAATCCAATGCCATCTGTGAACGCCTCCACAAAACAGTTGGCGACATTCTTCGTACACTTATACACATTGATCGTCCTCCTTCGACTCTACAGGACGCCAAACAGCTGGTGGACAATGCCTTGGCGGTGGCCTCTCGTGCTATGCGCACATCGGTACACCGTACCCTGGGTCTTTCTCCAGGCGCCTTTGCGTTTCATCGTGACATGCTTCTGAACCTACCCATTTTTGCTGACCTTGCTTTGATTCAACAGCGTCGCCAAGTGCTTATTGATCGCAACCTCGTTCGCCAGAACAAACGTCGACGACCCTTCAACTACCAACCCGGCCAACAAGTTTTGGTCAAAGAACTTAACCCGGCCAAAATGAACCCAAAAGCCACTGGACCATTTCGCATTGTCAAAATCTTTACCAATGGCACCATTGAAATTCAACGTGATGAAAAAGTCGTTGAGCGACTTAACATTCGTCGAGTGGTTCCATACAAACCCCCGACTCCTACACTTCGAGGTTTCCCCTAACTTTGCTGGGTTTCCCTTTTTTTTTTTTTTTCTTTCTATTGCATATCGGATCTCGTTTTCCTCGTTCCTGGAGGGGAAGAATGTAAGGTCTTACATCTTAGGTATATATACGACTCATACCTATGAAGGTATAATGGAGAAGATTGTTGTATCTTTCCAAAGGGTCATCTTTATTTTAGTACACAATATTACCTACTTTGTATTATCACGCTCTTGTGTGACCGTGCAATGGCAGCTAATAGTTGTTTGGGGAAAAGATGTGATTCAGGAACCAAAACGTCCGACAGTCTTCTAGTTAGGGGAAGTAGGCTAAAGATGGTCCATCCAAGGAAAATGTGGGACTGGAGTTTCTAACCTTGGAGATAGCGAAAAAATGGATGTCAACGGTACCGTCTTTGCTCTTTGTAGAATGAATGAGATCAGAGGCAATGTATGTGCACACGTCGGAGGCAATTTGACCACCAAACAATCGCATCGGTTTCCAAGTCATTGGAACCAAGCCAACAAGCACTTCTATGTCATCAATCATCACTTCGTCTACTGGAAGACTTCTTGTGGCTCTTGCGGTGTCGTCGACGAGAGTCGGGTGACTCGGACCTGTGTCGTCTTCGTTTCCTAGAGGATTCTGACCGACGATGCTTCCGATCCTCGCGGTGCTTACGATGGCGTTTGCGTCGTCGCCGCCGTTCATAGCTACTCATGGAAGATGATGAGCTACTTGAGTACGAACGATCATCGTCTTTGTCGTCATCCCTCTTTGTATCACTCTTGGTGGCCTTGCGCATTTTGTCGTCTTCGGTAGGTCGTAGCGACGATTGCAGTTGAGGTGGACCGGCGCTGTTGCTGATACTCGAGGCACTGAAAGGGTCCCATCCAGTACTCTGACACTCACGGTCTCCTCGAGAATGCCCCCAAACTCCACACGCCAAACACTTGACATTTCGCAACTGAGCCCCAAGCGGCTTAAAACTGACATTGACATCGGTGGCACTCATTCCCTTGGCCATGGGAGCATTTTTGAGCTGCGGGAAGCGAGCAATTTGTTCCTCCAACGACAATGCACCTCCGCGATCCTTGCGTCCGACGGCTTTTTCAAGAGCAGAACGACTATCCGTGGTCTTTTCCAAATCCACTTCCAAAGTGCTTCCTTGCAACACTGGAGCAAATCGATGCTTGGATTCCCCATCTTCTGTAGTTTCGCCAATCCCCGTGTCTCCCGTTTCCCCTGTTGCTGTAGTTGTAGAAGCCGCAAGCATTTGTCGAAACGCAATTGTTGCCGGATCATCCCCCGGTTGAAGTGTCGTCAAATCGGCCACACCTCCATTCGTAGATCGTGGTTCAGACTGTGCCTTGCCCTCCTCTTCCTTTTTCATACCCGGCGGTGCATCATACATAAATCGAAGTTGCGCTTGGGAACCGTCACCGTTGTGACGCGCCGCACACAATTCTTCGTCTTCTCGTTCTCGTTGCAATTGTTCTTGGCGCTTTTGAAGGCGTTCTCGCTCCAATTTGGAACTCTGTTGGGCTTCGTACACTCGCTTCCGATTCACTTGATTTTGAGGGTTGAACCCCTTTTTGGACAGAAAGGCCATTCCCTGTACCATGATGGCGGGAGTCTCTCTTCACGACAAGTCGTTTCGAATACAAATACACAATTACAATCTGATGGACTACCAAGGAACTGTCGCGGCAGTGGGAGTGTTGCGTTGGTCGTCCTTCCTAGCCGCGAAAGAAATCAAACGGACGACGCACATGCTAACTCACCACCGAACGATGCAAGACCAACGAGCAGCGATGATTGAACATCCCCAAAAGTATACCAACAAGACGCTGCCGGCGCGAAATTTCTCCATAGTAAACGGGCTCACCGCACTGCTGCGACATTGAAAATACACACTATGCGCATTTACTTAGAGAAAAAAGCGTTCGCCTTCGCCACATCAAGTAGGGTGTGACAATCGGCGAGTGCCAGTATCGCTCGATGGAGAGAGGTTGGAGGGAGGAGCACTCACAATTTTTCGATTCGACGCTTTCTCCATCGTCAAATTACATTCACTTCTCAGCCCACCATCACCACTACCATGACTACTGTTGTTGAGACCCCTGTCATTGTTGCCGAGCCAACTGTTGAGCCTACCGTCGACCCTGCTGTTGACCCCGCTGCTGAGGACGCTCCTGAGGAGGAGCCTGTCATGGAGACTTCTCCCATCAAGGAGCCTGCTGCCGATGAGGCCACCGTTGGTGAGACTGTCGCTGAGGAGCCTGTCTCTGACAAGGAGGAGGACGAGAAGGCTGAGGAGGCCGCTGTCGCTGCTGCTTCTTGCTTCGACCTTTCTGCCCTTGCCTGCTGTGGACTCCCCACCATGACCTTCTCTGCCCCTGAGGAGCCCAAGGTTGAGGAGACCCCTGTTGTCGACGAGGAGGCTGCCCGCGAGGCTCTTGAGAACGAGAAGGCCACTCAAATCCAAAGCCAAGTCCGAGGAAAGATTGCTCGTGAATCTTTCGAGTCCATGAAGGCTGAGGCCACCAAGGAGGAGGAGCCCGCTGTTGTTGAGGAGCCTGCCAAGGTTGAGGAAGAGCCCGTCAAGGTTGAGGAGACTCCTGCCCCTGCCCCTACCCCTGCTCCTGTTGCCAAGAAGGCCACTTTCATGGATGCCATCCGAAACCTTTTCTCTGGATGCAAAAAGGCTGACACACATGTTGAGGAGCAATCATCCGACAAGTACCCTCGGTTCACTGCCTAAATGTGACGGTTTTAGAAGAATATAGGTTTGGTCCCAAGGCGGAACCCTTGTGGTTCCTGTGCCTCCCTGGGTCCTTTGATGTTTGTGTATAAATACCTGAGTAGGAAGTGATTTTTCAAGGTTTCCAAAGCTATGAACAGTATTTCTATTAGTTGTGCCGTTGTGTTTCTCTTAGAGCTCCTTGGAACGTAATTGAGCAAGTTCAGCGTACTTGTGCCAGTTGCTAGGGGAAAAAGAGTCATAGTGTCAGCAACAGCAAACTATGCAAAGAAAACAATTACCGAGAAACGTACCTTCGAAACGCTAACAGACCGTACACAAGGACCAGCAGACCATAACCCAATGCCATCCCTGTATACAGTCCAACCAGATCGTTCCGCCAATAGGTTGTACAGGCAATGACAGCAGGAACCTGACCTCCCCAGGAAGCCAGCAGACTATACCAAAATACCTCTGCATATTGAAATGAATCCACAACAGTTAGTCCTTACGATGCTCATTCAACAAATTCTGGTTTCTGAACAAGACACTCACCGTTAGTTCTTCCCATACTGTATGGAATCTTTTCCAGAGCCACAGCCACATTCATCAATACCAAGGCAATGCAAAAAGGAGTTTTGGCCTCGATGAATTTCTCAAGGAACGCTTCATCATTTGTAAAAATGCGACCGAACCATCGGATTTGTGCCCAAACCACCAGGCCAACCAGTAAGCAAATACCAGAAGTCAACCCTACTCCGACCTGACCGGCATGTTTGGCACCTTCCGGGTCCATTCGTCCCAATCGGATACTCATATTGATACCACTCGCCCCCGAAAAGGCCAGTGCCACCACCATCACAACCCACATGATACGGTACGACGTATTGAACACAGCCACTTCCAGTTCCCCCATGGTAGCTGCAACCGCTCCAACCACAGCCACTCTCCAAAAGTCCGATGCGACCGCAAAGGCCGCAGGAAAGTAGAGTGCCGAGAACATTTGGATGCGAGGCCATGTGATCTCTTGAAGATTCCATCCACCCCAACAGCGTTCGTGCAACTTTTGGCGGTCAATATAAATATACCATAATAGAAACAATTGAACGTATACCACACAAGTAGTGACCCATGGACAAGCAGCAAACCCAAATCCTTTCCAACCAGGCAAGGGAATTCCCAACACGAAGAAAACACCCAACGCCAAATTGCACACCAACGCAAAAAGAGACACATTCACTTCAGGATGCATAATTCGTTGGGCCGAAAAGAACTGCGACACTTGCGTAAACGCCAATTGCCCAGGAATCGACAGGGACAATACCGAAGAATAGTATCCAGCCATGGCACAAACGTTGGGATCACTTCCCAATCCTTTCCACACTCGTTCTGTCCAATTCCACGCCACAAAGACCAACACCGATACAACCGACAAGACTGCGTAGGCCACTTGAAGATAAATTCCAGCCAATTTGGGATTGTTGGCTCCCACTGTATGTCCTATTAATATATCGAGAGCTCGGGCTTGAACAAAAATCCCTGAACACATGGTCCAGAGGTCACTCAAACCAGCGGCTGCCAACGATTCAGGAGAAACGTGACCAAGAATGGCACTGTCGGTTGTTTTCATCCCTACAAAAGAGAACATGGAAACAACAATGGGAACTGCAAGGGAAAGAATATCGATGATCTCCTCCTTGACCGTTGGATGTTGTCGCATCATGGGGGAATCTTGTGGCTCCTGTGGCCGCCTTGTCCCGTTTCTGGATGATGGAGCCATGTCAGCAATGAGAGGACTGGCCTCGCCGGCAAATTCCATGGGCAACATGACTGCTCTTCGGTTGATAGTGGACTGTAACAATAATGTACACAAATAATGGTGGTGAATGATGATGGAAGTATGGCTGGTTGTGGTGATTGCCAATGTTTTTGATGGTTGGAGTCTCAAGGGCCATCAACCGGGAAAGCGCTAAAGAAGCTCTCAAGATTTCACTCCAACCTCGGCCAGTCGTCAAGGGCTATGTAATGCCCTCTGTCTGCAACGGAATTCCTTCGCCTCGCGACTGGGGCGAGGGAAATAACCAAGTTCCAGCAGCAGCTGTGTGCATCAGGAGTCCGACGACAATGCTACAAACAGTCATCGTGATACCTTCCAGCCGCCCGTATCCTCCACTACGAGTACCACCAGCCTATCATGACCATTCATGACCCTGTGTCTATCGATCATGTCAACCACCCAGAAACTACAAATGCAGCAAGTGCCACCACGGGTAAGCGGTGAATTTTTCTTGAGAGAAGCCAAGGACAAGGATCAAACCTACTTGTTGCTCACTGCCCTGCAATGCTGATTCTCCTTCTTCCGTTCTACTCTACTAGACGCCAGTGGCACGTTACCCAGCAAGGGTTCAGAGGACAACATTGAGTTGGGCAATGAAGCAGCCGCCAAACCTACAAACAATAGCACGACTGGCATTGGAGCACCCAGCAATGACGATGGGCACCGCCCCTGTCTTACATACCCACAAATGGCCGTTTTCCTACTTGTCTTCCTCTTGTTATTGGGTGCCGTGATTGCATTTCTAGCCTTTGATGCTGAATATGTGGCCTACGGACGACGATTTGGCATTGCCATGTTTGTTGTGATTGGGGTGTCCAAAGCTGCCGGTTTTGTCACTGGATTCCAGAATTACACGATCTAGTAGCGGAGATTGAAAGAAAGTCTCGCTGCTTCTTCCTCTCCTCCTTCTTGTCTGCCCTCTACTGTGCAGCATGGTGATGCTGCTCCTAGTGTCGTGATCGAAATGTTGCTCCGTAATATTTGTGCTTGTTCTTGCTTCTGGATTGTTGCTACTTCTGTGCAACGCTTACTGTATTTTTCCATTCAAAGGCGAAACCATAGTGGGTCCAAGATACCTACTACTTTCAACATTAATATATCCTTTACTTGTTGTTTTGGTACAGTTTCATTGATAGGCCAGACGACCACCACATCCAATACATTCTGTGCACTGCTAGTACATAGTACTACCGGTACTGTAGTACATGCGATAGCTCCTGGTGGAGAACCGTACCCAACAGCGGGTGCGCGGTGCACAGGTAGTAACACTCTAGAGATCATGCATCACAAAACACTGGCAAAAATTGCCTGTGATAGTACGTTTACTGTAGAAAATAAAACATTGATAGGAACTACTAACATCTGTTACCACTACTAGACTTCAAAGAGGAATAATCCAAAGTTGATTTCGTATTGTTCTTGTACAAGGACAACAACAGCTTCGAGCACACACTGGAAATGACGTTCTTCATGTCTGAAGATGTTCTTCAAATAAATGTTGAACTTCTTCAGAGGTCCACCATTGAAACTTTCTTGGCGTTGCCGAGCACGAGTTTTGAAATTTTGTAGCCTAGTAGGCGAGTTGCTACTCTTGTCTGGAAGGGACAGAACGATTGGGTTCTTCCCTCGCCAATGAGCCAAACCCACACTGGTTTGTATACTGAGAGCGCGATCTCGTACTTCAAGGCCGCATGCCTGAACGCGCTCTATATGTATGCATCATAGAGTGTATCAGGATGTACTGTCGTTGTTGAACCATGGAAACGACAAACACGATAAACACGATAAACTCGATACAAACGATAAAGGCGATAAAAACGATAA
>BLYE01000058.1:0-107283 GCA_016586335.1 Nitzschia putrida | reverse complement strand
TTGTTGTCACGGACATGTCGCTGCACGACGTTTAGTCTATGAAGACAAAGTACTGGTGGTGTCCTATCGTGACTTGATCTTTAATCTTTAATATTATTTCAGGTTAGCAGGCGCGTTTTGGGTTTGGGCTGTTGACACCGTCGACGTGCGAAGGAGATTCACGATTATTTCTTCAGAGACTGTCCTCAAACAGTAGGTGGTCACCTCTGCAGACAATGTGATAGTACACTCTGCCACTGCACTACAAAGAACCTGCTACTACAGTCTAGAGGAGTGTCGCTCACAATGACACAGTGTTCTGATACTGTCCACAATGCATACAAACTTCCTACTGTCTACTGAATACTACTACTGTTAGTACCAATAACTGCAATGGGAAGAACATTGATTTTGGCATTCTTTTTGCCTGGTTCAGGGGCCTCACAGAATTCCTGGATGAATCGGAGTTGCACAATGAATGAAAACAATTTCTACAACGTTCTTGAGATACACACGAAGAGAACGGCATCTACACCTTCCGCAGCAAAAGCCTCCTCAAGAAGGCCTCGGAAAAATGTCTCATGGCTGTCTAGCATCCACAACAGGAGCCACACGTTACCTCCGCACAGTCCACCGTTGGGGTGAGACCAGCAATGGAGCAAAGCCCTGCTGGGATGATACCGGTCAGATCATTTGACTCCAACGCAAGGAGATCCAATTTCACAAGATTAGCCAGTTGTGAAGGAATGGCAAAATCCAACGAGTTTGATTTCAAATACAGCTCCTCCAGGAGGACTAGGTTTCCAAGCTGTGTAGGAATCGTGCCATCAAGACTGTTTTGATGAAGGCGCAAGGAGGTCAGTGTGTCAAGTAACCCGAGTGTCGTTGGGATCGTGCCCGTCAACGATGCTGATTGCAACGCCAGAAATTTGATCGAATCAAGATTTCCGATTTCCGCAGGAATGCTCCCACCAAAGCCGCTATTGGAAGCAATAGTGAGCTTGGTCAATGAAGACAGTTCGCCCAACTCAGAAGGAAGTGGACCTGTCAAAGAGTTCTTGTTGAGAAGCAAAGCCCGCAACGTAGACAGTTTGCCCAGCTCTGTCGGAATTGTGCCCGTCAAGCTCATATCTCCTGCGGATGAGGTAGCAATGGTTAGTTCAAATCAATAGAGTTGATCACGTGCATATCAGGGTTTTTTCAACGCACGTACCTGCATTGATTGAGGTGACACTGCCAGCAGAGCAAGCAACTTCAGGCACAGTAGCAGTGCATTTGTCCACAGCGGTGTCTGTCCAAGTGGCCGCATTCAAACCGGAAGTGGAGTAATAAAACACCATCATGAGGTACTGTTGCAAAATTTCATCTTCGGTCAAAGGTCCATTGGTTTGATAATATGTGTCAGCCCATAAGTATGCCTGGTTTTGTGGAGAGCCGCTGTTCGAAACTGCTGTGCTACCCGAGACAGAACTTGCAATTGCAAATACATCAGGACAACCACAGCAGCCACAAGTAACCTCCAAACAGTCAATAGTAGGCGTCAAGCCTGCAATGGAACAAAGACCGGAAGGGATGACACCAGTTAGGTCGTTTTCTTCCATTTCGAGGATTTCCAAAGAGCCAAGATTCGTCAAAGCAGCAGGAATTGCCAAATCCAAAGAGTTTGTATGCATTCTCAATTCTGTCAACAGCACAAGATCTCCAAACTCCGTCGGATGGTTCCGGTGAATCCATTATCATGCAAGCGTAGGTTGGTCAGGGTTGCAGAAAGTTGGGCAAGTTCCGCCGGCAGACCTCCATCCAAATCATTGGATTGCAAAGCCAGAAACTCCAGCGATGCAAAATCTCCGAGCTCAGCAGGAATAGTTCCCGTAAAATCATTGTATGCAAGAGTAAGAAAGGTCAACTGTGCCAAATCTCCCAACTCTGATGGAATCGGGCCTTCAAGTGAATTCCTGTTCAATGCCAGACGTTTCAATGTTGAAAGACTACTCCCGAGCTCTGTTGGAAGAGATCCAGTAAGAGAAAAATCGCCTGCATAACATCAAGGAAAATTGTCAGTGTTACTTTTGCGTGCCAACGACATGTAACAAAAACACGAGGGTACCTAGTACCGACATCAATGTTGGTAACGACACCACCCAAACGAGGAGATGCGGATGCATTGCAATTGACGGCCGATGGCCGAGTAGCCTTGGTCGCTGTTGGCAATGCTGTCTATGCCGTGGCAGGACAAGAGACGTCGTCAGCGTCGGGACCGGAAGGAGCTAGTGGATCTTCGTCTACAACAGAAGCTCTCAGTCTCATCAAGTTTGCTCAATCGTCCCCCAACATTCGATTTTTGGGACTGTAGCACTACATTTGTCCACTGCCGGATCCAACCAGGTAGCTGCGTTCAAACCAGATGTGTAGTAGTAGAAAAGCATCAAAATATATTGTTCCTCCACTTGAGCCTCGGTCAAAGGCCCGTTGGTGCGATCCAAATATTTGGTCCACAAGTACGCCAAATTTTGTGGAGAATCTTCGGTAAGAACAACGGATCGCTCGGAGATTGTACTGACAATGGCCAAAATAGGATCCACGCTCGGTTCCATGCTGACGGAAGGATTCATACTCGGTTCCATACTGATAGAAGGAGTCATGCTAGGAACCATACTGACAGAAGGGCTTGCACTTGGGACCAAAGAAAGGGAAGGGACCGTGCTAGGGCTCTCACTAGGAAATTCACTGGGATTCATGCTTGGTTCCATGCTGACAGAAAGGCTCATACTTGGAACCATGCTATTGGAAGGCGCCATTGTGGGAGCTTTGGTTGATTTGGGTGCTTTGGTTTTGGTGCTAAGTGGGGCACTCGTGGCGGTTGGGGCTTTGGTACTGCCTCCAGGTGCTTTGGTGGCTTTCAGTTCCAAATCACGAGACAGAACGACAGAGGAAACAGCCTGAGTGAGGCTTACTGTGCTCAATAATGAGACAGCGGTACTGGTGGCTAGGAATTTCATGGTGTCTGATAGTGTACTAGCTGATGCAACGAGTGTCGGACTATGGGTTTCTTGCCAGGTACTCCAAGGGATGGATATCTTCTTCCGTCGAAAGAATGAGTGGGAATCTGCCTCTTCTTGGGGGAGAATGCACCCAGATGTGTATGATTAATGATTACTACTAGTACTACTTAAGCCACCTGGCGGACATCGCCAAATTTTGAAGTCTTGAACTACCGGTCGGTAGGCCCAATCCAAGACATGAAACTGCTACTAGGTTAGTAGTAGTACTAGTATATATATACGAATATCAAGCATTGGATGATCGACAATGGCATGATGTCGCAAGTGCCATAGTATGCTTCTCAACTAGACATCAACGGAATTCCAGCCCACCACCACCACAGGAGGTGATGATGATGTCGAGGTGCCAAGGGTTACGATTGTTTGTACTAGTATACAATGCTAGCTAGCTAAGTAGTAGTATTTACTAACAGATGTCAATACCAAAGCTTGGAGCATACGTGCTACTGTCTTAGTTTTCTTGTTTTTGCAAACGAAATCGATAAAAGCCTTCCGTTCCATTCTCGTAACCCTCCCTTGTAGAATTTCCAAACCCAACTGTTGGCTGGGGGACATCGCCATACAAGAAGTTCCACTCAAACATTCGACCTACCAATCGTGCCCAGGAGGATTTGTAGGGACCGCCCGTAATCCCCAACGTTTTGGCATTGGTATGAGGTGCTTTGCGAAGACGAGGTGTCCATTGAGGAACTTCTTCAAAGAGTTCATCGCTGCCCTCTGGGATGCTCAATACATTGCATGGTTTCAAATAGGGATGCGAAAATGCCCATTTTTCCAAAGCATATCGACCAATCCCCCACAGATTCGGCGCTTGTTGTGGCGGTTTGAGACATTGATGTTGTGGCAAATACTGGCGTTGGGAATGGTTCAAGGTTTGATCAAACATGTCTTGTACACGGGTGGGATAGTCCGTAGGGGCAATCAATCGTCGAATGTACGAACAACGCGCAGTCCACATGTTGGCATTGACTAGATATTGGGGGAAGACATGGAAAATGCTGGCACATGTATTGCACATTTTGGGATTTTTTGCGTGGATCAGCTCGTTCCGACACTCTAGTGCAGATTTGGTAGCCATGCGACGGGCCATGTCGTTGGTATCAGTGGGTGGTAGCTTCCCTTGTCATGAATATATGTCACCAAAACATCCGAATCATTGTTTGGGAGTGGCGGCGCTTGACAGTACTCCATAACGCTTGCAACGTAAGTCCTTCTTCGCCATGGTCTACCTCTTGACGAATCTGACAGGCATCGCTTCGAGTGCTGGATGTTTTTGTTTTGGAAGAGGGGCAATGCTGTAAAACATACGTTCGAACTTGCGACCTCAACTTCTCATGAGAACCTATCAAGGTGATCCAAAGGGTAGCATTCTTATCGCTGATAGAGATTTGATCCAACTGTTCCTGAACAATTCGAAGTGTATAGGTAAGATTCCCAGGAGGTACAAACAGGTTGTAAAAGATGGGACCTCGAACCAGAGACAAAGGGATAGAGACAGCATGTTTGGACAGCTTGCTATCAGCATGTTGTATGGCTGATGAGGAATCCGAGAAATTTGTTGGAGAAGGAATGACAGAAAAGTGATGAACCTTGTTGTCACTTTTCGTGGACCCAGATGATGTTGATAAAAGAATAATTGGTTGAAGCAAGGATATACACAAAATGAATCCCAAAAATAGCGTGGGTCTTCGAGTCAAGCAGACAAATAGAGACTTGACAATTCCATTCACTCGTTCCTGGCGCATAGTCTCCCTAGTCCTTGTATCGTAGTTTAAAAGCAATGATGGGTTGACAACGCCATTGTCATGTTGATCACGGCGGTACGAGTGGAAGCACTTTTATGTTGCAGGGTGTTTGGCATGTGCCTTTGTCGACAGTCGACATCGGTCAAGGACAGACGCACTGGAAGGATGGGCAGACGAGCTTAAGGTATGGAATAACAAATCTTTGCAACAATATGCTTTTACACATAAATTTATGTAGTTATGTTTTGACTAAAGATCCATCAACAACCCATTTCACAGCATCGCTCCTTTTAACAACCACAGCAAGTGCAAGAGACTTCGGCACAATCCACCCGAATGCCAATTCCACCAACTGCGCAAAGAGCGGATGGGATGTTGCCAGTCAAATCGTTGTCTCTCACATAGAGACGGGTCAAATCCACCAAAGCACCCAAAGCAGAAGGAATGGCTCCACTGAGTTGGTTGCTTGTGAGAATCATGTGTTGCATGTTCACCAATCTTCCCAAATCTGACGGGAGGGGGCCACTCAATAAGCCGTTTCGGTGCAAGTGTAGCTCTGTCAAAGGCAAAAGATTTCCAAGCTGTGATGGAATGGGACCACTCAAAGCATTGTCACTTGCTCGGAACTTCTGCAACAATACCAAACTGCCGAGTTGCGTTGGGATGGTTTGAGATAGGTCATTATCTTCCATGAGCAACTGCTCCAACAAAACCAGAAATCCCAACTCGGAAGGAATTGGTCCTGTAAATGCGTTTCCAGACAAAAACAATTTGACCAACGAGTTGGAAAGCAAACCAAGTTGCGTTGGGATCGTGCCATCAAAATTGTTTTCTTGGAGGGCGAGGTACTCCAACGGGGCAAATGAGCCAATCCAGGTAGGAATGGGGCCAGTGAAGCTGTTCATTCCAAGATTCAAGCTCGTCAAAGACGAAAGCGTTTCCAGATCAGTCGGAAAGGATCCAGTGAGTGTATTATTGTACACTGTAAAATCGAGCAAAGAACCAAGAAGTCCAATGTCGCTAGGGATTTTACCGGCCAAAGAGTTCGTGTTCAAACGCAAATACATTAAAACATCGAGTTCTCCAATTTCGCTTGGGATGGCTCCTGTCAGCTTGTTTTCTTGCATGGCCAAAAAGGTCAACAACGACAAATCTCCAATCTCGGAAGGAATCGCTCCTGTAAGGTCGTTATATCCGAGGGCCAAGTTGGAAATACGCGTCAGATCTCCCAACTCGGTCGGGATGGCACCTGTGAGGTCATTCCCTTGCAGCCTGATATTCCCCAAGTTCGAAAGTCCACTGATTTCAGTCATGATTGTACCACCAAGACCGCTGTTTCCTGATTTGTGAAGAAGGGAGAGGAATCAAGCGTCGAAGTGTCAGCTTTGTCGATACAAAGATACACAATTTAGTGTCTCATGCTGACCTACGTACCCATGTCCAAGAGAACAGGTGCACCCCCGGAGCAAACCACGCCCGTCCAAGTACACTCATCCGTGGATTGGTCCAACCAAGTCCCATCCAAACCTGTAGTGGAATGGTAAAAGAGAGCCAAAAGGTATCGTTGAAAGACTTCTTCATCCGAAAGCCCACCGTTTGTGCTATCATCCTCTTTTGCCCACAAATATGCCTTGTTTTGCGAAGAATCCGTAGTGAGAACGACCGAACGATCCGAGATGGTGCTGACAATGGCCAAGATGCGGTCCACACTTGGTTCCATACTGACAGAAGGATTCATACTAGGGGTAGAGCTAGGCGAGGTGCTAGGAACCAAACTCTCGGATGGCGCCGAACTCAGCGAAGGGGTCATACTAGGGGTCATGCTCGGAGCCTTTGTGGATTTTGGAAGCTTCGTGCTGCCACCGAAAACAGGAGCAGTGGACGGTGAATTCGATGTAGGAGCTTTTGTGCTCGGAGCTTTGGTGGTAGTAGGAGCCTTGGTGCTCGGAGCCTTTGTTGCTTTTAGTTCGAGATCTCGAAGAGGGGATTCTTCACTGAGGATTTCATGTTCTTTCGCTGCGCCACCAGCACCGGATACCAGATGTTCGTACGTGGCATGAATGGACACGCTGGTGGAGGCAAGCAAAATGGCTGCAGAAGAAACGATTCTCATGGTCGGAGGATGGAATGGATCAACGACAGCTGCAACTGAGTATGGCGTCCAAAAATGTGTGTCCGACGACGATGATGGAAGATCCTCGCCAGAGAACAGTTCCAAGAAGAAGGCGACATGGAATCACTAGAAAAGATACAGTTTTGCGACGGTGTGTCAATCCATCCATTAACCAGTTCTAGATATGAATATTAAAACATTTGATTCATAGTATCCTTCACATAAACGGAAATCCTCGAGCCAGCACGTCCTTTGTATGGACACTTTGCGCGCAATCTTTGAGATTCCTTAAGCCGGGATTCCTAAGTAGTACCTGGAGTTTAAAGTTCCACTACACTTTTCATAGAGAAGAAGCACACAACAGAAAAGACCCAAAAATAATGGAGGAAAACGACATCGAAAGACATTGATGTCTGATGGCTGATAGATGACCACGCCGAATGTGTACTTCCTGTTGCTTTTGTAACTCTTTTGCTGGTCTGCACGAAGAGCCTTCATCTGTTCCAGCATCTATGGACTGGTAAAGTAGTTGGTATAAGACAATATTTGTTTTTCATAAAGAAGATTTTACCATCGTCTAAACCGACGTCGACACAGCTCCGTATAATCATCTTCTGAAGGTGGTTCTGTATAATATTTGTAGAACGAATTTGAGATTTCACTTTCCAAATCTTTTCTGTGTCGACCATAGTCGGACGACAATGTTCTACCAACGAAACATACTTCTTCATATTCAGCCTTGGGTGGCACTCTTTCCATCCATGTAATTTGACAAGGAGCCAATGTTTCTCCATCATTGATCATCCCCTCCCAGCGCCAACCACATGACTGACCACACCAAAGGATCCGGAATGTGAAAGGAGGCGATTCTCCGTGTTGTGTGGGGTAGTAATCTGGCGAGTCTCGAGGCAAGATAAATGTCCCAGCCAACCGAAGCCCTTTGGTTCGTTGTCGTCTGCTGCTGTCGTTAATCACCACTTCATTCTCGGGGCTCCCAGTGAAGTAGAGGTAAAGTTCCTGGACAATACGCAAAGCATCTGCTTTTGTCTCCAAACAACGTCCCGTGGAGGCATGAAACATGTCACTTCCCAGTCCGAGATAGTTCAAACGCGGAAACAGCGATGATTTGTGAAACATACTCCGATAGTCACCCGTCACATTTGCCGTACCCTCCAAATCCAACACTTGCAAAAACTCCAAATGCGCCATATCTTCCAAATTCCCTTCTACTTGAGTGTTGCGAGCCGATAGTTGCTCCAAACAGGGAAACGTTTGGGCCAATTCCTTCAGACTGGCCTTGAAAAATGAATGATCACTAATGTAGAGGATTCGTAATTGACGAAACGTCGTCAAATCTGATATAGACCAAGGTGTTTTGCAAGGAGCCAACTCCAAGACTTCCATACCCGATGGAAGCATTCGAAGATATTCCATATCTCCTGGAGTATACCGTTGACTCAGTCGGAAGAATTCTTCGAGATTGGGAAACATTAGTGCCTTTTCAATGATTTCTGCAAAAGGACGCCGTGGGACAAAGCCACGAGGAAAATAAAGCGCTTGGATATTTGGAAACTGCTCTGCAACCGAACGACCAGCGTCCGGACTACCCACAGGCATCCACAACCGCTGTACAATCAAATCACGAAAGGGAACGAGCTGGGAGGTTTCTTGCCAGAATGTAGAAACCTTGCGACAAGAATCACGAACATGGATCCAAGGTAAAAAGGAGAGAATATGGCAAAGTATACCTTGTTGTCGAAGGACTGTTTGGATTACATCCTTGTCGTGGGTTTCGTCAGGAGGGACAGTAGTCGTCATGCTGTTCGGTTGTTGCGGAGCATGTTTTGGGATTTGTGTCGCAGAAAAGATTTGCGATTATACTATTCTTTGTTGGTTATTATGTATGGGGAATGTGTATGGTCACATCATAGTCTAGACCACAACGACACAACTTCTCTCCTTCGCATTGATCGAATTTCGACCCTCGAACACAACTCAACATGGAGCGAAGGCATCTCGTACTTGTTGTCAAAATGATGTAACATTCGAGAGTGCAAACGCCGTTTTCATTCAAGAACATCGCTTCCATTTTAATGGCATGTTTGTGTTCGGGTATGCTAAGTAGGGTTCTGCCCGCCATCATGATGAGGTTCTCGAGTTGTATCTTCTTTTCACAAAAACACTGAACAACATTCTTCAACCATCACAAACAAAGATCTGGAACTATCTGAACCCATTTCCCAATTCCTGATTCTACCATGCGTATTTCTGTTGCATCTGTCGCCATTTTGCAGGTTTCCCTGCTTACTGCCTCAATTTTCGCGCACCCAATCAAGCATTCGTCGGACTCAACAAGCAAGCATCCATTTCTACTTTCGCTGAGGTCCCTCCTTCAAAGTGATCCCGAAGGCAACTTCGTTCCTCCCACTCCTAAAGCTTTGAAGGGTCGAGGATTTGGTCGTGGCTCGCTTAAAGCTTCTACCAGTCGAGGAGCCGAATGTGATCCAGATATTGGACGATTGGCTTGTGGTGGTGTTGGAACCTACTGCGCAAGGAATGAAACCTCCACATTGGGAGGATCTTGTACATCATTTTCTCTCTTGAACCATCATCCAGGTCATCCAGGACAGTGATGATTTTTGGCTCGCGCAAATGTGTTGTCATGACATTTACGAAATTGAAGCCGGTTGTGATTGCAGCCATTGGGATGAAACTTCCCAAACAGGTTCCTGGACCTACCAATCGGTGTATGAATATTGCTTTGATTATTGTGAAGATTTGTGTCTCAATAATGAAGTTACATATCAAACGGATGGAACTTCCTACGAGTACACCTTTTGCTACCACTTCACGTCTCCATATTCCCAAACGATTTGTTTGGGAGCGGACTCGTCGACGGGTCACTGCGAAATTGGTTTGGATGGAGCCTATTGTGCCTATTGTGCCTATTGTCAGCATAAAGCGGCAACGTACTGTACCTATTTTGATTGCAGTAAAATAGGTTTGGGCAGTGGTAACACATGCGAAGATGACGCATCCATCAGTGCTCCAATTCACGAAACTCGTGTGGCGCCCGGCGTATGTTCCTTTTGTGAAAGTGGAATGGACTATCCGTACGCCATCGTAGGTGTTCTTGGTTATGGAAGTGTCACTTGTCTCTACATGAAGAATACCATTGCTGCCGGTGTGAGCAGCAGCGACGAGAGTCGATGTGGCTATCTCACATCGTTGGCATGGTCTTCCTGCTGTCCAGATGAAGAAGATGGTGGTTCTGTGGCTGTACCGAGTCGACCCACGGAAGCACCAACGTCTAAAACTACCTCCGCCTCCACTACGAAAGATGAAAATCAGTCCGAGGATAGCGAGAACAACTCGGGTATTTTATCTCCATTCTCATGGACAACCGTGTCTGTTATGTTGCTGGCTGTACCAACCGTTCTAGGTTTGTGAGTTCAGAAGCAAGATATATCGATGCCGATTGAAACAAGTGAATCCTACTAGCTCCAAGTTACAAAATTTCATACTCTCTCCTGCGTTTAGATTCATTCGGGCAGCAACTCGAACTGGAAAAGGAGGGCATGAGTGAAGGTATGATGCGGCAGCTACTTTGCTGTACACAAAAACTGTAGCAATGCACAAAGGAACTAGTTAGTACTATGCACTAGTATAATATGCATTTTTGGTAAATGTTATCAAGCTCTGCAGCCTCAACTTCAGAAGGCCCAAGAAGTACGAAAGCCATTCTTGATGTCACACAGTAGTATATCCTCTTGATGATGATGACGATGATAATCCTTCAAGTTTTATGAACATTCACAGCACGTGCAGTTCACCTCGCCACAATCCACACGAATTACAATACCTTCAACCAAGCAAAGATCATTTGGAACATCTCCTGTTAGATCGTTTTCAAATACCAAGAGACGACTCAAGGCGCTGAGATCTCCTATCTCGGATGGAATTGCTCCACTGAGATGATTCGCAGATAGATTCATTTGCTGCAAATCGGTCAATCTCCCAAGCTCGGAAGGAATTCTCCCATTCAAATAACCATTGTTGTTCAAGAAAAGTTGTACCAAAGGCAAGATTTCGCCGATCTCCGACGGGATGGGGCCGCTCAATTTGTTATTCTCCATGCGTAGAATCTGCATCGATACCAAGTTACCGACTTCTGGTGGGATTGTCCCAGATAGATCATTGCCGTCCAAACGCATTTGCTTCAATATTTCTAGGGCTCCCAACTCCGAAGGAATTGTCCCAGTGAGCTCATTGTTGGACAGTATCAACTTCACAGAGGTGTTGAACAGCATACCGAGCTCCGTTGGGATGGTACTGTTGAAACGGTTTCCCGGGAGAGCAAGCGATTCCAAGAGTTCAAAGTCCCCCAACCAGGTTGGTAAGACCCCAGAAAACGCATTCGATCCAAGGTTTCAGGTCGGTGAGGAAAGTCATGTTGACTATCACGTCTGGAAATGGACCAGTCAATGCGTTCGAGTACACATTCAGCTCAAGCAGAGATTCAAGCAGTCCGATCTCACCAGGGATGGCTCCTTCCAGAAGGTTACCTTGCAAGCTGCAGCGACGTCAACAGTGTCAGTTCTCCCAGTTCCGACGGATTGGACCTGTGAAAGCGTTGTTGGCTAGGACCAACTTGGTCCAAGGAGTTGGACAGCAAACCAAGCTCTGTTGGGATCATGAAGTATTGAAGCTATTGCCTTGAACGGCCATTATCTCCAAGGGTGCAAAGCTCCCCAACCAAGAGGGGAGAACAGAGCCGGTAAGGTCGTTCAATCCCATGTTTAAGCTGGTCAAAGCCGTGAGGTTTGCCATTTCCGTCTGGGATTTGGCCTGAAAAGTGCATTGGAGTACACATTGAAGTCAAGTAGGGATTTCAGTAGAACCAATCTGGCTTGGAATTGCACCTGTCAAGGCATTTGACGAAAGACGCAAGTATTTCAAGTCTCCAAGCTTGCCTGTCTCGGTTGGAATTGATCCACTGAGTTCATTTCCTTGTAGTGCCAGGAGAGTCAACGAAGTCAGGTCTCCAACGCCAGGAGGGATTGAACCAGTTAGATCGTTTCCTTGCAACTGGATATTCATCAAAGTTGAAAGTCCACCGATTTCGGTCATTATAGAGCCAGCTAGACCGGCATTTCCTGAATATGCAAAGATCTGTGAGTAAGGATCACAACAACAACTCGATAAAACTGTCCTGGCACGTACCCATGTTGAACTTGATAGGCGCACCACCCGCGGAGCATGTCACTCCTGTCCAGTCACACTCGCTGTAGTATTGTTCAACCATGTGTCATCCAAACCAGTTGTTGAATAATAGAACAATGCCATGAGATACCGCTGTAGAATCTCTTCGTCCGTGACATTGTTCATGGCGTCATCGTCCTTTGTCCACGAATACGCCATGTTTTGTGGAGAATCGGTGTTAAGACAACGCGAAAGATCGGATATTGTGCTCACGATGCTCAAGATACGATCAAACATACTGGGCGAGATGCTAGCAGAAGGACTGATGGTAGGAAGAGCTACAGGAGGTGGTGAGGGTGCGGGTTCTTCTGAAAACGAAGGCGCAAGTGTACCTGGGGCGTTCGTAGGCACCGGGGGTGTAGGTGCCAACGTTGGATCAATGATAGGTGCATATGTGGGAGGAGCAGACGTAGGTGCTTTGGTGTAGGCCATTGGAGTAGGGGCCAAAGAAGTTGCGGGAAATCGTAGGACCATTTGTGGACACCGGGACTGGAGCAGGAGTAACGTAACATTGTTGCCAAATCGGAATATAGAGATAGGAAGTACAAAAATTACCTTTGCCCAGTCCAATGTTTTCACAATTGAAATATCCACAATCTAGTCCCCACCTGCAAGACGTACAGGATTCTCCATCGAGTGAAATGTCACAAGAATAGTCGCTGCGAGCTGTCTCGCAAAACACTTGTGTGTATGGTGTTTCGAAATTGTAGCAGTATGTATACTCCCAAGAATTTCCGTCGTTGGTATAGTATGTCGTGACTGAGTCATAACACACTGTTGGACACACGCAATAACCTTCGTAGAAGTTGCAAGAGAGACTTCCCTCATAGGATTTCGAGTCCCAGTCGTCACAGTCACAATCATAATACCCTTCGTACAGATCACAGTAATAGTATCCAATATAAGGAAGAAATGATGCTTGGAGGTTCCTTCCACTGCTTCTTGGCAAAGATTCGTCGGCCATTGATGTACAAAAACCTCCAAGATTGGATGCATCGTCACTTTTACAATACATCCCGGGGTCAGTACACTCCTGATAGAAATCAAGAATTCCAACGTCTGGTGTGCATTCCTCAAAAGAAGAAACTTCGATATGCGACCTGTTGGAAGCAACTGAGATAGTCCTCAAGAAGTTTCCTGGTTTCTGCTTTCGCCCATGGGTCAGTTCCTTCATGGGATGGATACGGCGAGGACCGCCAGCACCAGCACGACCACGACTGGCCTCCTTTGCTGGTGGTGGTTCATAGTTCACGAAATCATTCTTCACGCCAGAAGACAAAAGTGCCAAAGACGGAAGCGCCTGCGAAAGCACGGCAGCTGCAATGGTGAGCCGCATTTTGCGTTGTTTGGGAAAATATGGGAATGCGGCGAAAGCGATTCCCAAAACTCAATCGTGTGTCGTGTTGATTTTGGCGGTAAATGACCGCAAACCTAGCAGGTTGACGATATTTTGGATATGAAACCCTGAGCCGGAAACGATAATATGTATGCTATTCATCGCGCATACACACATGATATAACGACATATCTCACATGAGGCCAATTGACTTCTTATGGGTATCTAATCTCCAGACCACCACAAATCACGATGAAATGGCTATATACATAACATGTTCCAACAAAACCACCACCGCGAGAGTAGTGTGCATCTTTTTGGATTGTATCATGATCGATTGGATGAACGAAGAAGGCAATCGGAGAGGCCATCACAGCAATACTATCCATTTGAGGAGGGGCCTTCGTACCCAACGATAGTACGTACAGTGGCTACATTCCTGCTGGATGACGTCATGTGTCTCCTAAGACGTAAACAGGACATGCATAGATCGCGAGCAGCCCTTGACTCCTCCTCCCTCCTCCTCGATATCGCCATGACGAAGAGAGGCAGCATTTACAACAGCGTCTTGAATGAAATCCAATGTCGTAGCCCAAATGGCATCATGGCATCCTGCTCTTTGGGGTTTGTTTATCATTTCGATTCAACTGCTTTTCGCTTTGCCTTTGTTTCTCCATGATCCGACGATCGATGGAGTCAGAGGTGCGCCCTTCTTGATGACCAGCATGATTACCAACAACGGGGACTTGGAGGAATCTTGTGCGTTGGGATTCTTTGGACTCCCACGTTCTTTTTCCACTCTTGTCTTGCCTAGTGTTGTCCTCAATATTTTGTGGACAAATCCTACTTGTGATGTCTTTGTCCATTTTTACAAAGTAGAAGAAGAAGCGTCGGGTCGATACAATCCTGGAGGTCGCGTCGATTCAACTCAAGTGTATTGGTTGGAACCAGCTATACAAAAGCTACATGAGATGATGGGAAAATCCTCAAGAACCCAAACGATTCCATCGGTTCAGTTTATTTCGGACGATGATGCGTCCTTCTGGGAAAAGCGGGGCAAGGCGGTCGATCACTACATGACGGCTGTCAACCCCGACGATGGCAAACCCCGATACTTTCCCTACGAAACTACCACCTACGACAACGTAACGGTTCTGAATATTGTCAAACAGTGGCACAGTATCCAATCTGTCTTTGACCAAATCCAAGAGTCCCCTAAATCCTATTCCAGAGTCGGACTGTTCCGTTTGGATACCATGTTTTTGACGCCCATACGTTTGGATCATTTGGATCAAGCAGTTCTGGACAATACTCGATCAAATGTTGTGGTGGCAGGATTTGCTCGTCATCCAGTCAATGATCGTATGATCTATGGAGCCACCGAGGGGGTCAAAGTTTGGGCCACGCAACGGTTTCGACTTTTGGAGCAACGGGCCAATGCCTATGTCGATCCAGGCTATTGTATGCATTCTGAACGGTTCATGAACGAATCTATTTTTCCAGCCATTCAACGAGCTGGTGTGAATATTCATACAGACACGGGGGCTTGTTTTCTTCGAACAAGGGCCGATGATCAATTATTGCTATCAGATTGTTATCAGCATGGGTATGCTCGAGGTTGGGAGCGCCGCGAGGACGTGCTGCAACGTGTACAACACATTTTGCAGCGATCTTGTGTGAGTGTTGATACAACAAGCTCTGGCTTTGAGACGATACGATGTGTAGATCGAGAGGCACAAGAAGATTAAGAATATTATGTCAGTACTAGTACATGTACTACTCCATGGTTGGAACGCTTCTTGCGTGACCACAGGGGGCTGAATCCACCCAAAGGACGCTCCTGCAAGGAATCATGAATGGGCTATGTTATGTTGTCCTGACCTGTCTTCGACAATATCGAGCATCTATTGGACCATTCTCGAATCCCGTGTGCTTCAGGGTGAATGGGAACGCTATTCTAACGGCAATGGGTCGCAACGACGGTGGCAGTCGCCTGATCCTCATAACGATATCCGTTGCATTTAGGCAGATTCTCCAAGTATACGCTCCACCTGTCGTGCAATTCCAAATGGGATGAGGCTTCATTTAGGCAACTTTCACTGCAAAATATTTTTGGAGAGGGAAGCAGAGGCCGGCTATCATGTGATAGCACCAACGTTAATAAGACAACAACACTGCCACGCTGCCCAATCTCGTCGCCAAAAAGAATCCCGTCTCGTTGATATCCACAAATAAAAGAAAGCACTCCTTCCCCGTATATTTCTGCAATCATTTAGCAGATCTTTTGGTATTGCGTTCGCCCATTTTTGTTCTTCTTTGATGAAATGCGTTTCTCATTGGCAACCGCGGCACTTGTTGCTCAGATTTTCTCGACGTCGCTAGCTGACGAGGATATTAACAAAGGCGATTCATCGTCGTCGTACGTTCATCCTTTTCACAACAGCAAGAAAGAGATTCATGAAATTGACGTGGAGACGAGAAGGATTCTCCGAGATGCACCTCTGCGAAGAAATGCACTCCAAGGAGGGAGAAACCAGAGGAAGAACAAATCTGGTGCCAACCTGTTGATGAGCTTGACGTTGTCCAAAAAATTGGGCGTCGCTTCAAATGTTAATCATTATACTGCAGGAGGAGATTTGGGCCAGTCAGTTCTTCAGATTGACGAATGCATGCCAGATACCGGAATTTTGGAATGTGGGACTGGGATGTATTGTAAAGGTGATCGGGCATCCTCCCTTGGAGGTTTTTGCATTTCCATGAACGAGACATTGGGGGGCAATGACGGCAGAAACCTACAAGCAGCCCTGCCTTATGTAGGCTACTACTACTGTGAACTGCTCGAGGGCTACTACGATTGTGACTGTGCGGACTGGAACTCGAAATCCGGCGTTGGCAGTCTCACTTGCAATTTCTATGAAGGTTATTGCCTCTGTCCAGAAGTTTGCTACGATGTTGTCGCTACTTCTTACACCAACAGCGGTGGTCAGAATTGGGAGTACACGTCGTGCTATATTTTCGACTCTCCCTATTCCCAAGAGTTTTGCGAGACTGCTCGAAGTGACTATTCATGTGAGATGACGTTGGATGGCATACCTTGTACTTCTTGCGAGTGGGGCGCCTCTTGTGGGTATTTCAATTGTGAAAACATTGGCATGGGTACAGGGGATTTTTGTAATCCCAGTCTTGTGATCCCTATTTGGCGAAAATGCGACGAGACGCAGGCCCCAACGAAAGCACCTGTACCATCTCCTACTCCAGCTCCTGTCCCTGTTCCCACCAACGCACCAGTTCCAGCACCCACAAATTCACCTGTACCACCTCCTACCCCGGCTCCTGTCCCCCTTCCCACCAACGCACCAGTTCCAGTAACATCACCTACGACATCCCCGGTTGACGCATGTCTTGGATTTCATGGAGAATGTCAATTGAACTCTGATTGTTGCTCCAACCGTTGTGTACTTTTCGAATGTCAAAAAGCTGTGCCCCAAACCAGAGCCAAACTCTCTGAAGGCCGAGGGGGCGCAGCTGGTGCTGCCAAGGTGAGTGGAACCCGAAGCCTCCAACAGCGTCGAGGAGGGTCCATACGGGGATTGTGAGGTAGAATCACGCAAATATTGGCGTCATTAGTATAGCATAGTTTCAACAATTTACCACACTTGTCTCGTCGCATTTCGTTGGCTGAGTCCGCCACCTGACAATTGGCATTCTTTGTGTTTCTTCAGGCAGCAACAACGCATGCCCTTTTTCCTTGATGTAAAGAAAATCAGAAAGAAAAACATTGTCACACTTGGAAAGAAGGATATCATGGTAATCCGAATATTAGTGCTGGATTGGTCAACCAATGGCAACGGAAGGCTTGGGTCGAAAACTAATTGTTCCTTTCTCGTTTCATCAGCTTCCCATTCTGTTACCCTGTCACTCCTTTTGTTACCCTGGTTTTTGATGAAGTTCCCCCAGCCGCGTTCTCTCAGTGCAAAATGCAACTCTTCCAAATTTACAATTCGGTCTTGAAGCGTATTATATGAAAGTGGAAAGTGTTCTTTGGACGAAGGACGCCTGACTTGGACTTGACGCTTTTCATTGGGTTCTACGCCCAGAAATCGACTCATCTCGTCAATACAATCACGTGGCGTGCGCACACACTTCTCATAGCTCATCCACAAAATTTCAGATGCATGGTTCCGAGCCCAAACATCTGCCGCAAGGTCATTTTGCTCCATCCATTGAATGGAAGTTACCATGCGTTCGACTGACACACTCATGTTGCTTTTTGTAGTGCTATATTCCTGCGCCAGCATTGTTGACATGAACCGTTCAAAAAGGTTCTCACGCTTAAATCGAATGATCTTGTTTCCAGCAAATGCGGTTTCGTGCAAACTAGACAGCGGTGCCTTCAGTGAGCCATGTGATCCAGTTTCGTCAACGATCCAATGAATGTAAACCAATAGGCCTTTAATTTTGCTTCCCATCGGGCAGCGACACCCTATCAAGTCTTGGTTCTCAGAGGCAAAAGCATCCACCCAGGCATTGAGCACGGCCGACTGTGTAAAGTTTCCCTCTAATTTGTCGATGAAATGGCATAGGTGCACCAAATGATGGTATGGGAGCAGCAGAGAAGAATCGTTTCCCTTGACAAATGCACGTCCATGCTTTTCTTCTTGCAATATAGAGGTGCATTGTGCTGTTAGCTCTTCCTTTGTCGAAGGGTGGGCGTTGGCATGTTCCGTCAACGCTTTGATTTTTTCGAAGACAAATCGAAAGTGACACCATGTTTTCAAGGAACATTCTGGGGTGTAAGGTGGAACATTCATGTTCAAAGCTTTTGTCGGGAACCCACGTTGTTGGCTGTGTCTTTCTCCGGAAGCACAGACTTCGGGATGTTGGTCCAGTATCTCCAACACCCATTCCGCTCCAGAGTTAGTAGCGGACAAAAAGGTAAACAAGCTTGTAGTTGGTTCCGATGGATGTAATTTTGGTAACTCCATATGCTCACGCTTCATAGCGTTGATCCAAGGTTGGTGGTTTTCTCTCTGAATGTTGGCGTAATCTTCCCATGGCTTGACAGATCCTGTGTAATGCAACACATCCATGGATGAAAGGTAATCTTTTCCAAATGCATCCTTGAAGGATTCGGGATCGATAAAACCTGCAATTCGGCTCAAAAGTCCGGATTTGGGGGGCAATTGTCACACATCTCTTAAATGATTTGCAAGCCATGGCTAGAAGTCCGGTGAATCGCACATCTCGAGGAGCTCGACAGCTCTCCCATAGGAATCTTGTTTTTGTCGAAGGTGTCCATTTGCACTGGCCGCCGCTGAACTGTCAGTTTGATACGGAATCTAAGGATCTAGTACCAAGTGATCGTGACGTGCTGAATTGTAGTCGTAGATTGCTGAATACTTTTCAGCACCGATGCTGAATTCCCTGAGTTTTCAGCAAAAGTATTCAGCACGCGTGCTGAGTTCCCTGAGTTTTCAGCACGAGTATTCAGCACAAATGCTGAATTCCATCGCTGATAGAGAACGAATACAAGCCTCGCAAGAACACTGTTGTGCGAACACTAATCATACTGTTAATACAGAAGATTGATAATAGGCAGTACATACCTACCAAACAGTACAAAGAGCATCAATTTGGAAGGCTACTGCTCTAGGTAGGTAGTGGTAACATTTTACTCCTACACCGTGCACTACTAAAACAACCAGAAGAAAAGCAAGCGATTTCGGTTTTCTAGAGGCATTAAGATTGCTCAAATGATAGCTGTGTTGTACTTCAGGTCACACAGTGGAGAGAGACGATAAGTAGTATGTTGTTCGATTGAGAGTGGTACCAGTAGTAGTAGAGAGACTCACAGTGCATGATTTCAGTATGATTCTGGTAGCACCGGACACCTCTATGGAATTTGAGTATTCAGCACTCAAACGGAATGATGCTGAAAACTCACAATGTGGAATCCGAGTTTTCAGCATGTGTGCTGAATACTATGCTGAAAACTAAAAAAGGGAATTTGAGTATTCAGCACTTTTTCCATACTCCATGCATTTGGTGAGACATCAAGCGACGCTAACTTCAAAGATTCCCTAGATACGACGAGCTACATGTCAATCCTAATAAAAAACCAATGTCAAGAGTTCCAGTGCGGCAGGAATTGACACGAGGTCCTATTTACTTCTTCGTTCTTCATGTTTTGTGGGCGCGTCTGGTTGTGGAGCGTTATATGTAAATTGAGTTGCTATACTATATTAAGCAAAATTGTGCCGGATTGCTGAGAGCAGTAGTAGTAGTATTTGTGAGACACAATGACTGTTCTAGTGGCAACCACTAACATTCTTAAGAAGAACACAGGTGACTCACTGAATCCGTCTCGCACTTTGACCTCATCCCCCCAACAAGTAATCGAACCTGCAAATGCCAAACAAGCGGCCCCCAGACCAAATGCTAAAGAATTCTCTGGAAAGACGTGATCCCTGTACGATGCCTTCATGACGGATTCGTACCGTTCGGTAAGCTGGAGACTCTGCCACTGTTGGACAGGGACATAGCAAAAACCGAAATTCCACACCAACTCTGTTTCTAGTTCTTCTTTGGTAACTGGAGTGACGGATTCCATAAATTCTTGGAACGAAGGCGGGACACAGCCTTCTTTTGGAGAGTCTGAGGTGCAAATAGGAGCAGTGCCATAGAGTCGTCATCGGATGACGACTCTCCACCAATTTCTGGGCAATGTTGGCAATGTCGCCAAGGTGAGTTTGTTTCATGTGTTTCCAACCCATCCCAACGTGCCAGATGAAGTGTATTGGGACCTTTCCAATCTGGGTAGTGTGAAGCACCAAATTCCTTCCACTTCCAAATAGGCGTGATCCCTTGTGACAACAAATCTTGTTCCAATTCTTGTATCGTCCAAAAGGAAAATGACTGAATGCAAGAAGTACCAGTACTAGTAGTGCGACCTTGAAAATGCGTATGAACCTGTCGACCAATTTCTTTGCCATTTCCAATCAAAAGGATTTTCATCATGATATGGTTGTTATTGTTGTTGTTGTTGCCGTTTCCTTCCTTTCCTCCTTGTGATACTAGTGTGGAAGAGGACGACGACGACAACGACGACGACGACTCCAGAATGCTACCTAGTGTTGGAAGGATCCCTTGGATGCGATCCGACAAGAGCACAATCACTACTCGAGGACCCAACGTTTTGTTGTTCCTACTACTCGTCGTCAGGATGTTGATGCTGATGGCGGTGCTAGCACCATTTGTTTTCTGGGGGAATGACGGATGTTGTTGTGAATCATTATGTGGATGTTGGTGGATGTATGCTATGATGAGTGAGTGAGTGAGTGAGTGAGTGAGTGAGTGAGTGAGTGAGTGATGAAGTGATTGCTACGAATACAAAACTACTAGTATCTATCATCATCATCAACCACACACCACAAAAAATGATGTACTACTAGACCAGTACGTACGTACGTATGTTACCTGTATATAAACGATCCACCCCCATTCTCGTTGTTCTGAATCATGAATCATGAATCATGAATCATACGTCACCTTCCTACCATCCACAACCACCATACTACGTACTCGTACCTGTAGAGAGAAAGAACAAGAGAAGACCATTCTCCTGCTAAAAAAACGATGAGGAAAGCAGCAACTTTAGTATAATGTAATGCCGTTGTTGTTGTTATGAGGATAATAGGTACGGTACGTAAGAGTGCCAGTAGTAGAAAGTAACGTACAGTAGCTACCGGTAGCATATCCTACTAGAAACAATACTATATGGCGTCATTGTCGACGTTGTTAGTTGATACTAACAAATAGTAAAATAATAAGAATCATAGTCATAATCATAATAATAATAGTAATGTTGATGTTGTTGTTGTTGCTCTAACAGTTGCTTGATGATGGACAAGAAAACAGTACATTATTTCTTTCCCCAAAGAAGTCATTTTTTGGTACTATCCCTTGTCGTCGTCGTCATCTGCTTTGCTGCAGCCATTTCATCTGCTTCCATTTGCTTTTTTGTTTAGGCTTGCTCAATATACTTGTGCGTTTGGAATGTCCTTCGAATGACCTTTCGGACATCATCGGCCCCTTGAAGCGTTCGGAGGAAACGTTCCAACTTGAGCAATTCTGTATCTTCAGGATCATCAAACCAAGATTCAATGGGAATGCCATTATCTACTTGATATCCAAAGGCATGAGGAGAATTATCGACCAAGACGGATTTGGACAAATCACGGCCAAGGACATTCAAGTCTTTGAGGAAATTGCCTTCGACGGCAAGACAGGATTCACGGAACATGCGGTGGTGAATGTATTTGCCATCTGTAATGTTGTGTTGTGTGTTGATGGGAGTGATGGAAGTGGATGGTGGGTTGGGATAGGGATAGGAGTGTGTGAGACAAAGACAATGCAAAACAAAAGCAATCCACAAAACAACAAAATATACAACAACAATATACAACACCTACCTGGATCAATAATATTCAACAACTCATCGGCATAGACCTTTTGACTGGCGGTGAAGATAATAACTTCATACTTGTCTTGAATCTTGTCGAGGAATTCGTACAAGTGGGGTCGCAAGCGAACATGGACAGGATACGTGACTCCATGAAAGACAACCGGAAAGACCAAGTCGGCATCACTGTCCGGTTCGACAGTACAGTGAACCAAGGTCTCGTCAAGGTCAAGGACGAGGGAAATGGGAGGAGCAGTCTTGGCCTTGGGGGGCAAGGCGATGGGGGGTCGGAGGGGAGCGACGAGGTTGTAGGCGGGGAGGGACTTGATAAAGACGTAGGGGTTGAACTCATCGTCGTCTTCTTCCGAGCCTTGGGAAGAGTTGTCATCTTCTACAAGGTCATGGTGGGCATCGGGAACATTGTCACCCTCTTCTCCAGGGATTTCATCCTCTTCAGGTTGATAGTCTTCGTCATCGTCTTCGTCCTCCTCCTCATCATCATCATCTTGATGCAAGGTAGGAGGTGCAATGGCAGCTCCAGGGTTGACAACCACCTTGCCTTGATTTTCATGTTCATGCTCATGCTCATGGTCATCGTCTCCCACTGCCAAGTTGAGCATGGGACTAAAGAGACTTTCCGAGTCCTTGGACTTGGTATGATGATCTCCATCTTCTTGATCTTCCTTGGTGGTGACCAATGGCCTAGGAGGATGCATGGGACTCATGGGATTGGCATCGTCATGATGGTGGTACGTAATGGATCCCTTGTTGGTAGTCAAGGGAGTCTGGGGGACATCTCCATGATGCTCTTCGTCTTCCAGAATCAACGGAGTTGAAGGAACTGCGGACTTGCTGCCACCAGGACTCATCATGGAACTTCCAGCCTTGGGTCTTCGTGCCGACGCAATGGGTGTATGCGGGGCAGCATAGTTGTTGTTGTTGTTGTTGCTAGTCCGACTAGGCGTTGTTCCGTCTGATGTCGTCATTTTAACTACCGGTATTGCTGGGTTGGTGGTTGATGCTACTCGTAATAGTTGATGATGGTAGCAATGGTAATGGTAGTAGTATTGGTGATGGTGACTACAAGTGCTCGTACCACAATGATAGCAACAACAACAACAACGACCGACGACAGTAATCCAAAGAGACACTCACAGGTTCCGCACCTCTGTGTGTATGCCTCTCTAGGTACGGTACTCGTAGGATGACCCCTCTTGCTTGTCGGCGCTCGCCTCCTCTCCCGCAGCGCCAACTGTCTGTCTCCCCGCCACCGGACATTCTCCTTTGCTGCTGCTCGCTGCCGTGTAGCACGCCTACGGTCCCACCACCAGAGGACATTCTATATTTTTTGCATTCGAAGCATTCGAATACTGAGAAAATAACGGTAGGATTGTGTTGGTATGATGTAATGTAATGTAATGTAGGTATGTAAAGTAGTAAGCTATCCTATCTTTCCTTTCCCTTTTTCTCGTAGGATTGTTGCATCCAAGTCTTTTGACATCCCAATCATCATAAGGATCATGCTATCACTGGACTAACTAACTCTCTTACTTACATCAACGCCTTTTTCAAACGCTCGCAGGCCTCCAAAATCGAGGCACGATCGGCAAAGGCACTCAAACGAAGGAATCCTTCTCCACCAGGTCCAAAGCCGGCTCCAGGAATGGTCACCACTTGAGCCTTTTCCAAAATAGTGTTAAAGGCTTCCCACGATCCTCCCATACTCTTGGGGACTTGCACAAAGATATAAGGAGCATCGACGCCGCCGTGGACACTGAATCCGGGGATAGTTTCCATGGTTTCCTTGAGGAGACGAGCGTTTTCCAAATAGTAATCCATCAAAGTGTTGATTTCAGCTTGACCTTCGGGGTCCAAACAGGCCATACCTCCAGATTGGACAATGTTGGAGGCTCCGTTGAAGGCGGTGGTCATGACACGGTTAAAGTCATCTCGGACCTTTTTGCCGTTGGAAAAGGTCAAGTCGTTGGGAACGACGGTCCAGCCCAAACGGACACCGGTGAATCCAGCGTATTTGGAGAAGGAGTTGACTTCCATGGCAACTTCCTTGGCACCTTCAATTTCAAAGATGGATTTGGGGATTCCGGGGGTACGAATGAAGGGAGCATAGGCGGCATCAAAGACCAAGATGGATCCACGCTCCTTGCACAACTTTACCATGTCTTCCAATTGTTCACGGGTAGCGACGGCTCCAGTAGGGTTGCTATACACATTGACGTTGGGGTGGAGGCAAGAGGAGGAAACGTATGGTTAGTACATTGCAACAAAATACAAAGCAACAAAACACAACAATATACGTAACGTACTTGGGACTGCACAAATAGACAATATCCGCACGAGGCAAACTAGCATAATCCGGAAAGAATCCATTTTCGGGATTGCAAGGCATGTACACAATATTTCCATATTGTCTCGTCTCAGCATTTTGTTCCCCCGTTTGTCCCATCATGACGGAGGTATCGACATAGACAGGGTAGGAAGGATCTTGGACGGCACTGACGACATCGGAACCAAACATTTGTTGAATACGCATAATGTCGCATTTGGCACCGTCAGAGACAAAGACTTCGGAAGGATCAATCAAGCCGTTGTAGAGGACCGAGGCGATCTTTTCGCGAAGGGCGGCTTGGCCTTGTTCGGCGCCGTAACCTGGGTCGATGGAAGAGGAGAAGGGGGAGGGGGGTCAGATCACAACAATATCATCCAACTATACCAACAATACCAGCTATTCTATATTATACATACCGGTGTATCCTTCCTTGGTTCCCAATTGTTGAGCTCCCTTGACCAATCCACTCAAAATGTGAGGAGGAACGGGTTGGGTAGTATCTCCAATTCCCAAGGAAATAATCTTTCCTTCCATTTCGGGATGTTCCTTCAAGTAAGCGTTACGGCGACGCCCAATCTCTGGGAACAAGTATCCTCCAGCCAACTTTTCAAAATGAGGATTGCGTTGGACAGAAGAAGATGCTTGCAAGGCAGTAGCAGTAGTAGCAGGAGCTTGCGACATGCTCATGCTGTTGGCAACTCCACTGAGTGGCATCATGGGCACAAAGGCCTCGTTGAATCCAAGCGAAAGAGCAAGGATGGTAGCACTAAGAGTGAATTTCATGGTGTTCAATGTAGTGTAGATGATAAAATAATACAAAGAAACAAACAACAAAACGACGATCAAGTTAACCGGTGTTGCTGTAGTTGTTGCTGCTATGTCAATGTGAGAAAGCCAAAAAAACCCAAACACGCCAAAACAACGGAAAGGCTTGGACCATCCGAAGGGTTTCGGATCATCGGGCGGTGGACAGACACTTGCAGTCACTGCCGGAGGAAGAGAATGGAAAAAGATACTCCGCGTGTGCGTGCACGGCTGGACGGTGATGAATTGACTCGATGGACTGCTCGTACCTATTCTCCAACGACCTCCAACGATCATCATCAACAAACAACAAACAACAAACAATAGCTACAACAACAATATACCTAGTAATTCAAAATGCCCAAACAAGCGGCGGCAGAGAATGAAATCCTCAACATCAACATTGGAGTATTAGGTCATGTGGATAGTGGCAAAACCAGTCTCGTCAAGACGTTGAGTACGTTATTAAGTACCGCCGCCTTGGACAAGAGCAAACAATCTCGACAACGAGGCATGACATTGGATTTGGGCTTTAGTTGTTTCTTTTTGGACATGCCGGAACATTTAGCTCCCTTGTATCATCATTCAGAGAATCCGTATAAAAAAGTCCAATTGACCTTGGTGGATTGTCCAGGACATGCGAGTTTGATTCGAACGATTATTGGAGGTGCACAAATTATTCACATGATGATTTTGGTGGTGGATGCCTACAAGGGATGGCAAGCACAAACGACGGAATGTTTGGTCTTGGCAGAATGGACGTCGCCACATTTGATGATTGCCTTGAATAAAATTGATATGTTCCCAGAAGAGGAACGAGAAATGCGATTGGAAGAAGCCAAACAAAAGATTCGGAAACAATTGGAGGGAACCAAGTTTACCAATGTTCCCATGGTGGGTGTGTCGGCTTGTGTGGGAGGAGAAAAAGTGGCGGCGGCAACAACTACAACGACAGGAGGGACAACTACGTCCATGTCTTCCACGACCGCCTTGGACCAGAAACCCAATCCTACCTATAATGTCGATCAACTCATCCAAGTCCTCAAGAAATCGCTTCCAGCACCTCACAAATCCAACAATGCCGATGCTTCCTTTTATTTTGCCATTGACCATTGTTTCCCCATCAAGGGGATGGGAACTGTCCTTACAGGAACTTGTCTTAGTGGACAATGCAAAGTCAATGATATGATTCAATTTCCTGTCCTCGGATTGGAACGGAAAGTCAAATCCATGCAAATGTTCAAACGAGCTACGCAATCCATCCAACAAGGGGATCGGGCCGGGATTTGTGTTTCGAGTTTGGATAGTACCAGTTTGGAACGTGGCATGGCTGCGACGCCCGGGACGGTACCCATTTGGAAAGGTGCCATTGCGTTGGTGCGCAAAATTCCACAATTTCCGGGTACACTCAAGAATGGAACCAAATTTCATGTCAGTGTAGGACATACGACCGTCATGGCGACCATTTCGTTTTGGGGAGCGGCCGAGTTGCAGGAGCAGTCCATGGCTACCAAGGACGATACAAGTCAGTTGCCAATCCTTCCATTTGATTGGAATCAAGATTTTCTATTGCAAGATGGACTTTTGGAGACACTACAGGAACCGCAGCAGCAAGAAAAAGAATCGGAACCAGGAGCAACGACGGCCCATAAAGAGTCTCTCTTGCATTGGGCAGTGTTGGAATTTCAAACACCTGTTTATTGCCCTTGGAATTCTCTTGTGATTGGTTCTCGTTTGGATGTAGTGGATACCAATAATCATACCAGTGGTGCTGGTCCTTCGGCGTCCTCATGTCGTCTTGCCTTTTGTGGGCGATTGATTGAAAACATGGAACCATCTTCTGACAAAACCAAAATCCGATGGTATACACCCAAGAGTCGTCAAGGGACTGTTTCGAAATTGGGTGATCCCCACAAACGACAGGATGATGACAAGGTGGTTCGGTATGAAGTCTTTGGTACAGATTTGTTCAAAAAAGAGACAGTCTTGAAACCGTTCTTGGGGATGAAACTGATTACGCCACAGGGAGATATTGGGGAGATCAAGTCTGCCTTTGGAACGGCTGGAAAGTTCCGTGTCTACTTTCCGGCGGGAACAACGGTCCGAGAAGGTGAAACATTGTCCATGCCCTTTAAACGTTTCCAACATGATCCCGAAAAGAAGATGCGACAGGATCTCGTGCTGCCCAAAGCAAGACCGGGAACTCGACTAGAGACCAGCAAGACAGCAACCAAAGTCAAACCAGAAGCCGTTGGAAAGATCGATCGATTAAAGGGTGATGTGTTGGGCAATGGCAAGTACCCACAAGCCATTATCGAAGGCTTTTTTACACCTGAAGTGAATGTTCGGGATCATATTGGAAAGAAAGTGGTGGTGCCATCGACGAGTGAAATTGGGAAAATTGCAGGTTCGTTTGGCAAGGCTGGAAAATGCAAGGTTGATTTTGAACAAGGACTGTCGGCACCGGTAGGAGCCAAAGTGGAAATGTACTCCAATTAAAAAGGTGTGGCTCTATAGAGGCCCAGCTCGCTAGCAATGTACAAAGAATATTCGCAGCCGCTGGCTCTTTTTCAAACAATAGTATATTATTTATTTAGTAGTATTGACATTGGTAGTTCTCCAAAAGACCTACTCGTTTGTTTCTTTGGCTTCCTCATCCGATTTTGCGGCAGGTTTACTGTCACTAGGTTCAATCTGTTTTTCTTCTTTGGCTTTATCGACTTGCTCCAGTTTTGCACGAAGTATTCTGGCACTTTCTTCGGGCAAATCGTCATTGTCCAGCAGAGGCCTCAAGTCATCCAACCACCCCAAGTGCTCCATCAACTCTAGACACACATTTTCACAATTGCCTTGGGCAAAGTAATCTCGTGAGCGACGGTCGACCTCCTCATCTTCCTCACCTTCATTCCAATCCAACCCTAGTTGCCACCCGACAGGTTCTCGATTGATCAACACCCTCATGGCCGTTTTGGGCACTCTCCAAACCAAACTGAACAAGGAAGCGTCAGATCGATCCTGTCACAACACAACACAAACACAACACAAACACAACGCAAATCATCACACTCTTGCTTACCTATTGGCAGGGGCCACACCCAAACTTGTTCCCATAATGATCAAAAGATCTGCGGCACCCGTGTCTTTGGGGACCTTTTGGAAAAACTCCTTGGGAAGAGAGCTGCGAAACAGTACAATGTTGGGCTTGACGTATTGAGAGCCACATTGGGGACAACGAATTGGTGTCGATTGGATAGGAGACGACTCCTTGTCGGGATACTTTAGAATATCCCGAACTTGTTTCTCCAACAAATTCGAGAACTCGGAAACTTCCATTTTGGCTTTGCAAGTGTCACAAATGGCTTCATCCATAGACCCATGGACAGCGATTCGTTGCGAGTGCGGCAATCCTGGGCATTGATCTTCCAGTCCATCAATGTTTTGTGTATACAATCGGGTTAATTTGGACGAATTTTCACTCGTTTTGGTTTTGGTTTGGAGGAGTTCGACAAATCGGTGAGCCAAGGTGGACTTCCATTTGCGCTGTTGTACACCTAGAACGAATTCTCGAATGACCTCAAGACATGGCAACGGATTTTCCAAAAAGAGTCGTTGATCAAGAGAGTAGGACGGATCATGACGGATGCGTTGAATTTGTTCTGGGGTGGCGGATAAAGAGTTGGATTGGAGAGTGGCATACAAACCATTGCTGGATCGAAAGTCAGGGATACCACTGACAACACTCATTCCAGCACCTGCCAAAATGATAATCGACCGACATTGATCCGATTGGATAAAGTCAGCAACATCGGACAATGAGGTTGGAGTTTGGAAAGGGTATTCCACATCTTCATCATCATCTTGTGCCTGAAACATGTGCGACAAGAATTCGAGAGGAATGCCTTGCGCTCTGGCAGCAGCTAGAACCCTACGGAGTAAATCGTCATCATCTTCGTCTTCATCACCTCCTTCAATGTGAATTTCGATTTCGCCAGACTCTCGATCGCGACGGAAGCGAATGGCGCTAGATTCCCCATCGGCTTCTTCTGGGCCAGAACTACCTTCTTCTTCACTGTCCTGATCCTCTGCCAACACTTTGTGAGAACTTGCAAAAGAGAAGAAACCTGATATAATTATGATACGTACCAGAAGAGTGCTCCTCGCCGTTTTCGTCACCATTTTCATCTTCATCATCTTCACCATCTTCACCACCTTCTTCTTGAGGGTGGTGTGACCGTTTCGAACGTTTGAATTCCCTTTCATGGCCTCCTGGGGAATCATTGGAAATGGGTTCTTGTTCTTCCAGTTCCGTTTCTGGGTCGGGAGACTTGGACTCACTCATGATATTCAATTAGGTTTCAAATACCCAAAATGGAAGAAAAAAAGGATTCGATCTGTTGGATGGCTAGAGAATTCTCAAGGTCACTACTTCTTGTTCAACAAGCAAGTTTCGTCCCGAGAGGCGCTCATTTGTGGCTGCCGAACGGCCTTGCGTTGGAAGGTATGCTCACACAATCATTCTGAAGACATATATATGTAAGATACCTTTGGGATCCTACCAAAATAGATACCTTTCTTTGAATGACCTTGAAAAACAGTCTGACGGTGAATATGCTGAGTTGTACAACAACCATAGCATCAAAGAAACAAGAATTTTTGTATCTTCTACCCGTTATGTTGTTGGAATGGGAAGAGCCGTTGGAGATATAGCAGAACCTGACGCAGCAAAGTGGTGGTTACATCACTCCTCAATAATGAATTACATTACTACTATCACCTTGCCGCAAGGTCCAGCACAAATGTCGCTAACGGCGCTACGGAAGTTGAGAAAACGTTGTTGCATCCTGAGTTCTTGTAGTTGAAATGCAACCATCCACTCCCACAGTTGATGGAGCCCAGCCCACCACCAAAATTAATTTGATATTTGTTGTTGTCCCGTGAAAAATCTGCATCTCTGCCGGCGCGCATCAGAGACTGGTGAAAAAAATCACATAGTGATTGGAGAGGCTGGCTCGATATTCTTGGATTTGTGACACTTCCTCCCATAGTTACTTTCCCCGCAAATCCTTTCCATCATGTGACTCGTCGCCAACCTCCTAGTCAAAGGTTCGCTGAACAGCTGGAGGACTTGGTGGTAGTATCTTGGAAGGAACTACAAGTACTGTTGTAAATCGATACGACGACGTTCTTTTGTTCACATCATCCTACAACAACAACAACAGCAATCATCGTCATGGATACTCAAGAACCCGTGGTGGATACCAAGGAAATGACGGAAGAACCCACCGTCGACGAGACGCAACCCAAGGAAGGGGAGACTAAGGAAACTCCTGCCGTAGAGACTCCCATCCAGAATAGACCGCTTGCCATTGACACAACTGTTGGGGAGAGTGCTGGTCCCAAGGAGGAATTCCCCATGATTCTTTCTCCCATTGTGGGATATCCAAAGGCTGGAGAATCAACACCCGCCGCCGAGACTCCTGACGACGACACCAAAAAGCCAGAGTCGGATGCTAATGCCGAAACCAAAGAAGATTTCTTTGAACGTGACTTTGACAAGAACCCAACTGTTCTTTTCGCCTTGTTGCAAAAGAAGAAATGGGAGGCTGCCATTGAGCGTACACAAGCTTATCCTGATGAAGGAAGGGCATGGGTGTCTCGTAAGGAGAAGGATGGAAAGCTCCGATGGAGGTTGTTGCCCATTCATGCAGCTATTGTCTTTCAAGCCCCAGTAGATGTCATCGAGGCACTTCTTGGTGCTTTTCCTGAGGGAGCTCATACCAAGGATGATCAGGGAATGCTTCCACTGCACCTTGCATTCCGCAATGGATCTGCTGAAAATGTTGTCAATGCCCTGCTTATTGCATACCCTCAATCGATTGAGGTGCAAGATCGCAAGGGCCGCATTCCCTTGGTGTTGGCACAAGCCTCGTCCTCTCCCAATAAAGAGGCTTTCTTGCGTGCCTTGGAGCGAGGACCTACATATTATGCAGTTGCTGCTGCAGCGGCCGAACGTGCTGCCATTACTGCTGAGCAACAGGCTGTGTTCGAAACCAAGTTGATGCAAGCCAAGCAGACTCATCATCATGAGATGGCAGCTCTTCAATCTGAATCGGAAACTAAGCAACAAGAGATGGCAGCAAAGATTGCTGAGTTGGAAAGCGAACTAGCCAAGGAAAAAGAGACCTGCCAAGTCCTCGTTGACCATGTCAACAATTTGGACGCCCAGTTGAATACTCGTTCGGACACGGAACGATTCTTGGCTACCAAAATCGCCACTCTCGACTGCTCACTCAAGTCCAGTACCAAGGGTCGAGATGAGGTAGAAGCCAAACTAAAGACAGAGAATGTCGCTCTTTTGGCAGAACGCGACGGGTACAAGTCCAAATACGCTGAACTTGAGACAAAATATGAGCAATCTCAGTTGAAGCTCACGGAGGCTACCACCTTGTTGGAGCAACGTGAAAAGGAGTGGAACAAGACTGAAGAAGAGTTGCAGCACCAAATCAAGAATACTCGAGTCGACTGGGCAAACGCCCAAGCAAATTGTGCTATTTTGGATGCTCAACTCAAGAAGAAGATTGAGTCTGAACATGGTTTGGCATCCCAGGTCAGCGCCTTAGCTGGGCAACTGGCAGATGCTGCTTGTGAGTCTCGTGATAACACGCATCGCTACTCCAAGGAAATCAAGGAGCTCCAAGATGAACGATTGGTCCTTCGGGAGTCCGTTCAAGACTTGACGAAGCGATTGAAGATGGTCGCACGGGTCTTGCAAGATATGACGATGGAGCAAAGGAAGGTCTTGGAAGAATGTAAAGTCAACGATAATGCTATTTCGGAAGCGTTGAAGACGCATTCCCACATTGTCGAGCAAGCATTGGAACAAAAACGTGTGATCGAAGAAGCCAAGAAGGAACGGGAAGAATTGAAAAGGTTGCTGGCTTTGCAAGAGGAGCATGCAATTGCAAATGATGAGCGACGCTCCACCATCATGAGTGCTATTGAGGTACAAGGGGAGCATATGGAAAAAACAAAGGCTGCCCGTGAAGTCGTGTTGAAGAGTGTTGAAAACTTGGGTGCAGAATTTAAGGTTGTCTTGGACAGTATTTTCAGCGTTCTTCCATCAGATGCCGCTGGAAAGGAAGGTGACGGGCTCGTTGATGCGGTTGTTCACAAGATTACAAGCCCTATCTTCCCTGGTGAGGAAAAAATGACGAAAGTTGTTGATGTCTCCCCTACCATGATTCAGGAAGAAAAGAAGGAAGAAGAACCTGTTCAACTAGAGCAAACCCCTCCAGGTGACAGAATCATGGCTGCAAGAGAAGAGCTTGTCATCAATTAAACAAGACACCGCCTCAACTCCCACACTTTGGGTGGGTTGAACACACATTCAGCACCACCCAGTCGCAATACGTAACATGTTTTCATATTCATTTTTGGGGCCCGAGTTCCCAAATGTACAACGTTATGTTTTATCTTAATCTAAATCAAAGTACCATCTCAGTTTTGACTGCAGTGTAGTTTCTGGTTGTACACACTCAAGTGCAGCAAATGGGGGGTTTGGGTTCGAAAATGGCAAGAGGCTGAAAAGTTCTGAAATTGTTTTCTCTACTATTAATTATAACACAACTTCTTTGGTAATGCCTCACCATTGAACATACGTTTACTTCTTTCGACCAAATAGACTTCGAATACCTCGTCGGGTAGAACCGGATCTGGTGCGAGTAACTGCAGGATCCTCTTCCAGCTTCCTAGATCTTTCTTGCTGTTGAGGAGCAGCCTTTGTTGATTTCTCTCTTCGTTTGCCGCCTGAGTGTTTTGGTGCAGATACAAGATCAGAGTTATCCATTTCCGATCCGACTTGAGATCCATTCTTTTCTGACTTTCCATCCAAGTCTCCTCCATCCTGAGAACCTACCACGTCGCGGTTCCTGGTAGCACTTTTGCTTCGAGTACGCTTCACCTTGCCACTCTTGCTGCTGCGGAGACTGGCTGTGTCGCGATCGTTTCGAGAAGCAGCTGCAAGCTCCGTCTTTGCTTGGTTGAGTTCTGCCAAGGCTGAAACCAATTGGGCATTCTTTGCGTTCACTTCAGAAAGCAGTTTGTTGTCTGCAGCGCTTCGCATGCCGACAACCATCTTTTCGTACTCAGCGTCCCATTCCTTCTTTGCATTTCGAATAGCGGACTGCATGTAGTAGTCTATAATTCCACTCAATTCCGGTCGAGGCCCATATTGAGCCAAATCGAGTGGAAGCCTTTCCTTAACGGCCTTCTTGCCAATGGCTTGTGGAAATTTTTCCAACAAGGCCAACAAGACATCGTCTTGAGCGCCGAAACGGAAAGCATAGTGTAGAGGCAACATGTCTTGATCATCAGCACATCGAACCGATTTGGGGTATACCTCAACCAACTTCTGGATGACCGAAAGAGGTGCTAGGAATGTCACTGCGGCGTGCAGAGGAAGTTGACACCAGCGAACGTTTCCCCTCTCGTCGAGGGCAGTAACCCAGGTCCTCGCCTGTACACTAGGAGGCTCCTCAGCCTCTGCGAAGGCATTGAAAAGACTGTTGTTACTCCAATTGCCAGTTTCCAAAAAGTACAACACATCTTCCCATCGTCGCTCTTCCACATAATGATATAGCTTTGTCACCTGGGTGTCATAATCACATTCCAAGATCCCTTCATCCGTGCTTGCAGTCTCAGATCCATCAGAGTCGCCCAGAACGCTGTCCTTGTCAACGTCAACGGGTTCGCAGCAGAGATAGTCCATCACCATGGTTGTTGATTCCAATTGGCAATTCCTCTCTGTTGAAATAGTGGTGTTGTTCTGCAGTTTGCGATGTTCGATGATGTCTCGGAGGCCTGCGACATGATTTGCGAATTTTTCAGGTAGACGTTTGGCTATGCAACGGATCTCGTACGCTAAGTATCCTTTGTTCGACGGACACAAGCGAAGAATCGATATGGGTGGAGTTGGTGCACAGGGGTGGGACTTATCCAACATTAAATTATACATGTATGGAGTAAATTGCAAACTCCGTCCCGCCAAAATTTTGGTTCCCGGATGTTCAACGTATGTACCATCAAGGTGGTCATGGAGGCAAATCTACCCGTCATCCAACTTGACGTCCTCGTACCAACTATAACACGGTGGTGTCATGATGATGATCTCTCTAGAGAGAACAAGAGATAGATGATAGATGATGTACCACTGCAACTATACATAAATACTACTAGTTCATCTACTTGTATCAACCAACCTTTCTGTAGTTTTCATCTTACTCCCTGGCACTGTGTGTTTTCAGATACATTCGCGATGGTCTCTTCTCATCTTTTCCTTCTTCCTTGGGAGTGGATTCTGTTCGTTGCTGCTGCTTCAGATCCGCAGATTTTCGTCCAGATTTTCTAGACTCCTTACCACCGTCTCGTGAACGACCACTTTCGGGCGAGGGCCCGTTAGGTTCTTCTCGTTTTGTCTCGTTAATATCACGTTTCTCCTTGGTGCGACGTGTTGTCGAACTGCTGACCTCGAGAGTTTTGCTTCCCGTGACGCTGGAAGTCTGTTTCCTTTGCAAAGCCTTGACAGTAGCCTTGAGTTCGTCAATTTGAGTTGTGGCAACAATCAAATCCGTTTGAGTCTTTTGAAGCTTATGCTCCAGCTCTACTTTGGATTGTTCGAGCTCTGCGTTGAGATTCTTCTGTAGAACCAAGTCGTCTCTGACTTCAGAAACCTTGGCATGCATAGTTTCTCCATTTCGTTTGGAAAGTGTCTTGGTCATGACTCCTACCACAGCATCAATGATCTTGTTTCGATCCGTTCTTGGTCCTTCAATTTCCGTTGGCAAGCGTCCTCGAATATCCTTGGTGAAAATGGATTCAGGAAACTCAGACAACAAACAATGAATCAGGGCATCATCGGCTCCATACCGAATAGCAATGTGCAAAGGAAGCATATGTTGGTCGTCCGTGCATCGAACAGCTTGGGGGAATAGATTGATCAGAGCCCGAATCACGGCCATCGGGGCTCCAAAAATGATAGCAGCATGCAATGGAAGTTGACTCCATCGCACTTGCCCCTCTCCTTCAAATCGGGTTACCCAAGTCTTGGCTTGACGAGCAGGAGGCAACGGATCGGTGACACGGAAAAAGAAAACTCCACGTTCCCATTCTCCAGTTTCCAAAAAGGTCATGACAGGAACCCAAGCCTTGTTTTCTATTCCTTCATAAAGACTGGTTGGATTCTTGTCGTAATCACATTCATACACTATCTTTCCTCCATTCTTGTTGGGTTCCTCTTCTTCATATTTTTCATCCGGCAATCGGGACATGCACAAAGAATCAAACGGCATGATGGTGATATCCTGTTCTGTGTTGCCTCTTTGTGCAACAGGTACCTGGTAGAGTTGTGTGAGGCAAACAACGGTATAAGACGCCTTGTGTGTGTTTTTGGAAAAAGATGTTTTCCTCCTGGTTGTGGATTGCCATTGTGATTATTAGCAGGTGAATCCATGTCCGGCGCACCCTCCGACATAGTCCGCGACAAGTTATTTAGACTGTCACACCCGTATTTCCCCATATTCCGTTCTAATTCTTCTAATCTCACTGTCGCCACATGTAAGGTTTCCTAGTGGATGGGTGCAAAAAGAGCGATTCAATTAAGCAAATCACTATGATGAAAATGATTACCATCATGCGCACTACTCACTCGAAAGGAGGGAGGGTGGGATACTAGCGGAGCACGGTGCTGACAAAGAGAGTGTATGACATGAATGAATGATGGCGTCAAACCATATCTTTCTCTATGGGCATTGTAGTCACTTGTCACATGTCACGCTACAGTCTATGATGGAAGAGCATCAACCATTCAACAGATAATGGATGAGAAAGCATTGGCAAAAAGTCATCCTCATTGCGTTGTTGGTATCGTAGTACGTCCTCATGATCATTATTGTGGGGGGTTTTGCAGGGTTCAGTACTTACAGCGCTGAGATGTTGAAAGTCAAGAACCGAGACACACACAAAAGGAAACAAAACTTAGAAATGCCAACTTATACTAATCACTAACGTTAGTACTATAGTATCCCTTTTCGATAGACATGATGACCAGAACACGATAGAGAAGTAGTGAAGGTTGAAAGTACACCTTTTTATGTTATCTACGTATGTATGAACTCAGGATGTCGTCAGCAGGTTGTAACGGCTCCCTGATGGTAGGGTAGTGCCGGCGCGTTTCGCCTCGCCGAACTCGCACTCGCCGGCATACTGGTAAGAAAACTGTGGCTTGCTGCACGCAACGACGCGTCTTGGATCTTCTTCCAAAGCCAGCTTGGTTTTTTTGGATCGTTCTTGTTGCGCAGCAGCACTCCTCCAACTTTTTCTTGTACAACAACACACACCACCATGTCGACACCAGGAGCTGGAATTCAAGAACTCAAGGCCGCCGAGACTCGTGCCTCTCAAATCGTCGCGGAAGCTCGTATGGGTGCGTACCGATTATTGTTTGTTTTCTCCAGCGGCATCGCTGGCATTCCGTAGCAGCAGTAGCGATGCCGATGTCGTCGTAGACATTTTCTCGGAATGGATTTTTGTTTTGGGTGGGATTCTCACCATACTGTGTTGCGTTGTTGTGCTTTATTGCAGGCCGCGGAGACCGCATGAAGCAAGCCAAGGCTGATGCCCAAGAATTGATCGACTCTTACCGTGCCGAGAAGCAAGAAGAGTTCAACAACATGGTCTTGAGCAAGGGCGGAAGCGAGGGAAGTGCTTCCGCTCAACTTCAAGCCTCCACCAACAAGAGCATCTCCGACATGCAATCTCAATTCCAAAAGAACGCCCAAAAGGCTGTCGATGTTTTGTTGAGCAAATGCTGCGAAGTCTCTCTTGAGGTCCCCACGGCTCGTGTCCGATCCACCCAAAAGTTGGCTGCCTAAATCTATCACACTAGAGTTCCATTACCATTACCATTCCTACTGGCGGTATTTGTTCTGTAGTTTGTCAATGTTGTTTTGATACCCGTGATAACATAGTTCCGAGACTTTATCTTTTTTGGCGTTCGTTCAACATCGCAACGTGCTGTATTTTCCTAGTAGGATTCAGCAGTATTGGACAGCGACGAGAGTTGAGCCTAATTTTGATGTGCGTACGAGTACCCTTTTGCATCTAAATGATTATATTGGATAGCAATACATGTGCGTTTTCCCATCCCAATCAACCATGATGCTATTACTACTACTGTTAGTCTGTGGTTCAAGAAGCAACAACAAGATGATGATAGACACCTCTTGACGTTGTGGTTACCCTAACAATCGTGACTACCGGTAGATTGTAGACTATTTTGTTTTGCAGAATGTAGATGAGAAAGTAGAGCTACCAAGCTTGTTGAGTGTACGAGTAGCTTGTAATAATTCCGAAATATCCCACCTCGCTACGAGACTATGCCTATGTTAACTCTTACACTATATTCGTACATGATACACTACCTACTTTCTGTAATCGTAAAACGATTGGGAAAAGATTCAAAATTCCTCATCATCTTCCGACAACGGACATACAACGAACACGACGGACATCGAGCAGGCGAAGCGTCAGAATGTGACATAGACAAATGTAAGCAATGCGACACATCAAAGACTGGAAAAGTTCCGATTGGGTATATGCCCATGATGACATTTGGCCTCTGGCTTGTGCCTGTTGCAACGGTGACGATGGCACAAATTTCACTAGTAGGTACTACTCTGAGAAGTGGTCGTCCTCCTCGCCTCCGCCGACGACGACAACCCCTCCTTCATCGTTGTGACTATTATATTGGACAGTGACCGATACAACACTGAACCACAAGTGGTATTACAACATTCTTGTGTATTGTCAACCCACTTATATTTCTTCTGGTGTGATTCGAAACGAGCGTTTCTCCTGGTAGTTCCGCACCTGGAGTTGTTTTTTGTGACTGGAGGGCTTTTTGGAGGCGAAGATTTCCCAAGTGACGTTCAGCAGCACGCTTTGCCTTTACCTTTGGCTGTAGCTGGTGGTGTTGTTATTGTTCCCTGTTTGTTGTCTTTATGCCGCAGAGGTCTCTCCGCTCTTCATTGTTACATCGCTTCAAGTCTCGAAACAATTCACACGCACAACACCACTACCAACACCCTACAACAACATCAAGTGAATCGGAAGCCTCGCCACTTTTGCCTCTGACAACTTCCGATTCTAATTCTCTTTCGTCTCCAGTTGCTGAAATCACCTTTGATTTAGAATCCCCAAATCCAATGGCTGCGGCTCCTTCTTCCCCACGGGCTGGCGCCGCATCTGCCAAAACTCCCAAGGGCCGTACTTCCATTTTGGGTGCTTCCCGAAAAGCAGTCTCGAGTGCTGTCCGGAAGCCACTTCGGGCCGTTGGACGTGCCGTCGGTCGCCGCGAAGGCAGTCGAGGGCGTCAACTTTCCGACGCTGACCTTATTGATGCGGCAAATCCAGATGCCTCCAATGGATATGGATCTCTAATGGAGATTGATAATGGAGACGATCAGACACCCAACAGACGGAACTCCAAACAAGCTTCTCGACGAAGAAGTTCCACTCGCAGTGCCGCAGCTATTAACAGAGAGCGATACGAAGCCGAATGGGCCATTTATTCCATGGAAGGCTTGACTCGCACTGTTGTCTTCATGTGCCTAGCCTATGTTGTTGGGGCCAAACGGCCGGACTGGATCACGCAAGTGACCATTCTGTCCGAATATGCCGTTACCGCTTGGGTTACCTGTTTGCTCACTCTAGGTTTGGCTCAATTCCATCGAAATCATCCGGAATGGGTGCCTTTTATGACGCCGAGACCGCCAAGGGAGGAGGATATGCGTCTCCTCTCCCGATATGACAGGGAGTTGGTCTCCACGGATTCGATTCCGGAGGAAGCGGACGAAATTGTCCCCGTCTTGCGAGCTCCTCCTCTTCCTCCTCCAACTCCCAGAGCTCCTATCCTCGAAACGCAGAGTACTCTCAGCCCTGAAACAGATACACCTGTCGTCGCTGCCGTACCTGATACTCCATTTGCACACCCTTCATTGGCTCCCTTCTTCATTGTCGATTCTGACACCAACGAGCGCATCTACCCCAACAGTGAGGCACCTGTGCATATTTCCAATGAATGGTTTGAACTGGATATGCTTGTGTTGCTCAGAACGCCAGATGTGGATGATTCAATGGCAAAGAAGGGTCTACCATACAATTCCAAGTGGGTGGAATATCTCAAACCAAAGCAGCGACGGTTTGAATTCCAATATCAAATGAAATTGAAAAAGATTCCAAAGAACAAAGCGTTCTACTTTTCTTGTGAAGTGGAAGACCCTATCAAGATGGGAGTTGTACAAAGGGCACTGGTGGGAGCAGCAATGGCTTTCATGAAGTCGGCCAACCCCACCTTCCACTATTCGATCACGGGTTCCAAGGACCGACCTGAGGATGGACGCTATGAGAAACCCCACATGTCGTTCACTGTGGAATACAGTTTGGATCGCCTCGTCGTTACCAAACCTGGTCAGAAGCCTCCCGAACTTGGAACTACCATTGTTGAGGATGCCGAAGCTTTGAAGCAGCGCAAGAAGGGTGCTCCCGTGGATTGGAATTTGGAAGACACGTACACCATGGCTTTGTGGAGTGCATATGTCGACTTTATTGATTGGAAAGTGCTCAATCTCCCGGGCATCCGTCCCTTTGGCCTTGCCCCGATTTTGGGCAATCAAGCATTTTGCATGAGTATGTACTTGATTGAAGAAAAGCGAGACAACGACAAGCACTATCAAAAGGACATTACCAACGTTATTCGCCTTGAACTAAGTAATGACCGCCATGCTGAAAAAGGTCCGAGTGCTCATCAGTGGGCTGTTGACCAAGCCGCCAAGAAAAAGCTAGCAAAGGCAGAACGTGCTATTTCTGTGGACACAAGTGATACCGTTGAAACGGCGGACAACCTAGAAGGTTGTATGGAACCCAATGAAATCTTCATCAAATCAAATGAAGATGAAGCCGAAGATGAAGAGGAGGTTGAGACGGCCGCACAGCTTGGAGAAGGCATTTATGTCCGTTCTGGTGACAGTATCTGCATGCGAGAGTTTACCGATACCGTCGATGATGATGGTGCTAAAGTTTCGTGCGTTTCCAATGGTGGTGGTTTCGCTGTATTGCAAGACCAAGAGGTACAAGTGGTTATCGAAAAGACTCGTCGAGCTAAGAAGAACCGCTTGATCAAACATGGCGATACGGTCATGTTCAAGATGATTCAAAAGAAACGGGATGGAACTGAGACAAGATACTTGACGATTCACCGGGGCTGGTGGTTGAAATGGGTGTTGACCGTTCCCAGTAAGAATGGGTTTTTCACGATCTACACACAAGACCTTGATGGCGACAAGCCAGATCACCTTTCTACTGACACACAATCGTCTTATTTGACTATGGGGGGGACGTTCACCCTTCGACATAAGCGATGGTCCAGCTTTTTCGTGGGCATTGCCGGCGAACCATCTGCCACATACGGTGGGCGAATGTTGGGTTTGTATAATCCAAAGCGGGCCGACAACGTCTCAATGGAGGAATACCAATCTGAAGAAGGTGAACCAGACGATGGCATTCCTGATTTGAAAGGAAGCAAACCCAACTGGATGCGACCACTGACATTCATGGCTTTTGAACCTCCAAGCTTGGCCATTCCTATTCTCCCATTGACCCCATCCTCCAAACGAGAGCGAAGCATTGAGACCGAAGAGGCTCCTGTAGAAAATCCGATGGTTTTCAACCCTAGAGTTCTGCTGTTTTCTGCAGAGCACTCACACTGTGATGTGCCTGCTTGGATTGAAACGATGAATCGAACAGACAGGGTCCGTCAACTTACTTACGTTGTAAGAGTCAGCTCCCGTCACAAGGAAGAACAAAAGGTTGACGGTGAGACACCCGAAACTCCCAAGGCTTCAGAACAGACCCCTGAAACATTTGTGCGTCTTCGTACGGGCAGGGAACTCGCACAAGTGATGCGAGTCGGACAAAGCGTCAGATATAGCCTACCTGGAGAAGAATCGAGCAAAAAGAAAACCGATAAACGTATGGGCGGAGTCACTGGGCTATCAAGAACTGCACCCTCATTACGCCAGATCAGCGTTGGAGAATCAGTTGGGACAACAATGACGCCCTCGTCACACGGACGACTAGAGACCGCCATTCTCAGCCTCAGCCCAAATAATGAGCGATTGTCTTCTCATGAGATTGGAAATGATTTTTCGTTCGAAACTGCGGCAAAAGATGAGGAATCAGAGGATGAATCAGTGGTCTCGATGGATGATGACAACAACTACGAGTCTGATGATCAGCTCCCCGTGGGAATTGAGGACGTGGATGGGGATGACGCCGTTGAAGTGGAATTGGAGAGTGAACAGGAGCACGAGCAAGAACCAGAGCCAGAAACTGATTACAGTGAAACGGACGGAGAACCTGAACCTGAAATCGGCCCTGTTGAAAAGAAGAAGAAAGGAGTCAAGGCCCTTCTCGGCAAATCTGTGAAGGCAACAGCTGGTGGAGTCGTGAAGACTACGAAGCTCACTGGAAAAGTCGCTGCAAAGGCTGTCGTGGGTGCCGGAAAACTCACTGGAAAAGCTGCTGTAGGAACAACGAAGGTTGCAAAGAAAGCAGTGAACGTAGGAAAGACTGCTGGGCGAGCAGTGATAGCCCCAGTGTCTCGGAAGGCCAAGAAGCCCCCAAAAGCCGAACCGAAGACGAAAGGAAAGGACAAGGACTATGTCGCCGTTCCAAAGAGTTTGAAGAAGATGACTCGAAGGGAGAAGAAATCTGGTGGAAGTCCATCATTTCTTGCTGGTGAATTGTGTGCTCCGGAGCAGTCTCGTCAGACCGCTTCGCGTGTCTTGTCTCGGATGTCAAGCGTTCCATTTAGATCAACACACTGGAAGCGTTTCAACACGGCACTTACATCCCAACTCGAAATGCAAGCAGAGCAAGACACGCGATTCCTGGAAGGTACTTCTGTTGACCTTGGGGTAGTTCCAAACGCAGGTGACAAATCCCGAGGCAAGCTGGTCACTGAGAGTGTGGTTGCACGTTGTCTGTGGGAGAGCCATTGGAGAGAAGAATGGTGTGGCGTCTACGAAACGTGTCTTTCGTTTTATTCCCCACTCTCAAAGGTCCCTTGCTACGATATCGCATTCATTGATGTGCAGGGTGTCCGCCCACTTGATGTTGGTGATTCGTCCCCACTCCCTGGGTTCCCTCTACTTGTCCTTGAGACAGCATGGCTTTGTCACTATATCGCATTCCATGACGAAGAAGCTCGTGACACCTTTGGGGAGAAGGTTGATCGTGCGATTGAGGTTCACATTAAGCAGATTGAAGCCAAGGCATCATTGCAAGAGGAGGACCTCCGCAAAGCTCGATTCTGGCAGGGGTTCCAAAGTTTGTCGGAGTCCTCGTTGTCATCTGGTACCGGCAAATGGGCTAAAATCCCATCGAAGGAAAAGTTGAAAGAACGGGTTGTTTTGAACGGCCGTCGGATGGCCTTCGACAACAAGATTGATGGCTTTGATGAAACATCGACAGGGTTCAAGTTTGTAGAAGACCTGTTAGAGAGAGCTCTCTCATTTTCGTTGGATTCCTTGGAAAAGAGTCCGACCGCCTTCGTGGAATTTTTGGATTTGACGGGCCAACTTCGGGTTCTTGCGCTAGATGAAGTGGATCTTTCCAGCAAACGTGCCTTCTGTCTCTTTGCGAATCTTTATCATTGCTTACTACAGCATGCATTGCTTCTGTCTGTGAACGGGCCCCTCCAGAAACGTAGCTACGGCCATTTCATGAGAACTGCGTGCTATGAGATCGGCCCTGATGTTTTCTCGCTAGCGGAACTATACTGTTGTGTCCTTCGGGGAAAGTTGAGCAAACCGGTGAACCCAAAACCCCCGTACATTGAAGCCCCGAAGAAGTCACATCCATACCGTGTTTACGCTCTAGATTTCCGAGACCCTCGCATCAATTTTGTGTTGAACACAGGCGACTATGCATGTCCACAAGATATCCCAGTACTCCGCAAGAGCACGTTGGAACAGCAACTCCACCGAGCTGCGTATAAAGTTCTTTCGAAGGAAATGGGTGTTGATCGCAAGAAGCGCACCGTGATATTGCCCAAGGTTTGTGAGGTTTACAAGCATGACTTTGGGGGAGACTGTCTCAAGTATTGCGTGCCATACATGGACGAGGACACAGGTTGCATTGTTCGAATCATGATGGCGGAAGTTCACAGCATTATTCTGAAATATCAGCCTACATCAGATCAATTCCATACATACCTCAAAATGGACACTCTATCCCATCAGGAGGAGACAATTACCAGTAAAGCGAGTATTTAATTGTAAGCATTCTAAACCAAACCTGTTTAGCAACCATTTGATGCAAACATCCAACATCTCTGACTGTGCTTCTGCTGGTACAAGAACCTGTGCAAATGCTATCAGCATTGTTTATAGGAACGTGGTAGAGCTCGTCATATTGAGTTTGCAAAATAATGTGAGGAGATAATACACTTACTGGGTGTCTATGACACCTCAATTCCGGTGAACTTCGAAGATCTCTCAAAGCCTGAGATTACGATGTGCACGCATGACTGGCAATAGGTTGAGGAATACGTAGTACCCCTACTAAAAGAGGTTTAGAAGGACGTCACCGCAGCACGGTGCAACAAACAAAACCTAAAATGAACTGTGAGATTACTCTACGAATTTTCCTGTGGGAATCCAAACGCCTTCCAATGATGAAAGTGTTCATCATGGCAAACCCTTCGATAACTATGCATCCACAAACCATACGTATGACTTCACATGGACCTCACACAAAATCGTTTACAGTAGTTTACAGGAGCCTTTTGCTGCGAGAAAATGAAGTTGCAATCATCTTGCTACTAGCTAGCTAGTACTTGTACCTGTCATGACCCATCGTCCATGATGGCAATCGGGATCGATTGGGACGCCATCGGAGACATAAGGAATCAATGGTTGCTCACACATGAATGACCTACTTCCCCGCCAAATTTTTGCTAAGTGGGGGGGGTATCGTGGTGAATGAATAATTTGGCTAGGTAGTACCATTTTTAGAATGACTCGTTACGCCTTTGATGGAAGTCCCGGGAAGTTCGGGTATCAAGCGACGTAGACAACGCCAAAACCAGGCCACAAAATCGCATTAGAGCACGACTACGGTACGGTAATCAAAATCTAAACGAAGTTCTGTCGAAAGAGCACTGACAATGATTGTCAACGTAACCCACCGACTACCTTTTGTGGTATTTTTGTTGGTTGCACTTTTTCCTCTGTGTGGCTTAGCTAGAAAAGTCCAAAGCATCGCAGTTGTCCGTCCCTTCTCTCCTAAGGATGCCGGCGCTCTTCCAGGATCCTTTAGTATCTGGGACGACTTGCCTCCTACCTTGAAAGGAAGTGACTCTGTAGTTGACTTGGTGCTGGTATGTTCACAATCCCCTGAGAACTCATCAGTGGCAGCAACTGCCATTGATGATGTCCGAGACATTTTCGATTCGTCCGCAGGGTGGAATCACAGCTTTTCAACTCTTTTGGATTTCGATGTAGGCATAAAGTATGATGATGACATATACATTGTTGAAGAACGAGACACTAACCCGCAGTGGGTCAATGGTCCGAACCGACAGTTTGAGCGCATTCTTCGTCAACTTCAAGGTGTTTATGAATTGGTATACATTATGGAAATGGATAGCATTCCCATCAAACCATACTGGCTGGACTCTATTTTGTTGAGTATTTCCTCTGAGAAAGAAGCGTTTGCCATATTGGGAAGGTACGAATGTGTTGGGTTTTGAATCTCTTTTCTTGTCGCTTCTCAACCTCCCTCCTGTGATAAACTCTGAAACAGCAAGTATCGTGGCTACAAATGGGACGCCTTTGTTGATGAGCTCCCTTGGGCACTAGTGAATCACATCAATGGCAACGCAATCTACAACATGACTCACCCATTGTTGTGGGAGCTGATCGAGCAACTAGAACATGAGGCAACTACTGTTACCAATTCAGTTCCATATGACTATCGCATGGCCCAGATGATCTATGAAACAAACACGGGATCTGTACCAACCATTCTTGGAGAGTCTGCCAGTATCAAGTTACCGCCAGTGATTGTTGCTTCTTTTGCGCAATTTGATCTGTCTGGTCTGGTTCGTGAGACTCCTGCTATCGGAAACTATGCCTCAACAAACATGGTCCCTGAAAACTTCAATGAAGGTGAAGTCATTGTCCATGGTGCCACAATAAGAGCCTTGTGGGATGTCGACAAACTGGGAGTAAGTTTGCTCGTAGGACTTCATAAACTTGCTCATTCTGTAACACCCTGTCGACTCATCCAAGTGCGCGTTTTCCCATCGTCCCTTGACGCCACAGGAACTAAGCGTTGTCATCCGGGTTTGGGAGGATTTGGACATCGAATTGTTTGAATCCATGGTTGATATGCTTTTGAACCAGGTTTCCGAAGTAGTCTTGATTGTATCGCCAGACGATTCGTCGGTAAGGAACGATGAGTTATATCAACGCCTACTAGCAACGAGCAAGGGACATTTGAAAATTGTTGTTTCACATCTGCAAGGAGGAACCAACGAAATAAATTCCTCCAATTTGTGTGCTGCTAAGGTTGATTCTCCGTGGTTCATAGTGACTGACTCGTACCATCGGCTTAGTACAGCAACGGATCGCCTGGAGCTAATGACTTCCATAGAAAGTGGTGATCAGGCACGGCCTCTGGTTTCATTTCAGGAATCAACGTTTGATTCGTGCTTCAAGTTTCCTAGTTGTGTAAAGGAAGTTGAATTGGCCAGGCACATCGATCCTCAATTCCACAAGTTGTTCTTGACCTCTGATTTTGTCTTCCACGCCGAAACGTGGAACACCTTTTGCGATACATTATCCACTTTGGTGCCAGGAGACAATCCAACGTTGGGACTGCATGCAGGCGCATCGTCATACATGTCATTCTTGGAAAAAGAGAACAAAGTCCATTCGTTGTATGCACTCTCGGATAGGACCTACTATGGATCGACCAAGGAGCACTTCTTACCCGTATTGGAGAGTGAAGCCCTCGCTACTGGTGATTTTAGTAGAGGTGATTTGTTCTCAACCAAGTGGTCTCGCATCTTGGCCCCACTTGAAACAAACAGTACCATTCCTGGATCTACCAAGTCACCGAAGGCTACCACCACAAAAGCACCTACCACCCCAGCGACTCGGGCGCCTTACAAGAAGACGAAGAAGAACGTTAGAAAGAACGTCCGTCGCACAAAGACACCAAAAAGAAAGTTGGTTTGAAGCGTAGGCTGATACACTACGTCATTTATTATTGTATACGTCAAATAGGAGAAATAACAAGGAGTGTTGGTATGTAGCGGGCCTGAAGAAATATGACAGCTTAGTACTAGTACTAACGTTAGTAGTACCCTCATTTCCACCGGCAAGTCACTGGCATTGTTTCCCATGGTGGTCGTCTTCTCCACTGTAGAACGTTCACCATACCGTGTCAACCTCATACTAGCAGCTACTAGTACTACCTCTAGTACTAACGTTAGTAGATTTTACTATAGTACTAGTAGCTTAAACCACCCAGCTACGAACTACCGTTGTTCGTTTTGCCACTCTCGTAAGAGATTCGGATCATAGACAACAATTTGTGTCGTTGCCAGAATGGCTTGTACTAATACTACTACTAACGTTAGTACTAGTACTGTAGGACAGGAGGAGTGCAAAACGTTACTCCTACCTAGCGAGAGATTGGCTCTTCCGGCCGCACTTCAACATGAAACATGCACTTAACCTGATTATTGTTCAAACTACCGAGAATTCTTGCGACATACCTAAAACCTCTCACGCTTGGTTCCAAAGGCCTTGGGTGCTTTGCTGCGTTTTGCTTTTGCTGCCTTGGGAGCCTTGGTATTGGTACTGTTGGAAAGCGAAGCCAAAATGAGGAGAGATCGCTCAGTAGTACTGGGAACAGCAAACTCAGTTTCATCATCTAGAGTTGGCACGAACTGCTCATGAGATCCATAGAGGGCTCTATCCGAGAGCTCATACAAGGTTTCCACCTTGCCCTTGCCTTCCAAAAAGGACATGAATGAAGAAGCTCCTGCATACTGCATCATGAAGTTGTCTTCCCTTGACACCAGGGTAGGCAAAGCATCACAAAAGTTTTTCCATGATTGCGTGTGGAACACAAAATCAGAAGTGAGGAACAACTTTTGGAAGTTGGGGTCAAGGTGCTTGGCCAGATCAAGTTCCTTCACACAACTAGGAAACTTGAAGCAACTTTCAAACGAAGACTCCTGATAGTTTACCACAGGTCGAAGTGGATCACCTTCCGTAGTTGTCATCAGATCCAGGCGCTCTGAGGACATATGGTGGTAAGAGTCAGAAACAATGAACCACGGAGTGTTCACAGTTGCAGCACAAATATCAGAAGCATGAGCTCCATTGCCTGCACCCTGAAACGCGAATAGCCTCACATTGGTCTTGATGCTCGCCAAGTCAAGAATCAGGTTCAATGTCTGGGGTGAAGCTTTTGCTGGCACCACCAAAATAACTTCTGACACCTGGGGCGACAACGAGTCCAACATAGAACCAAACTCCTTGACATCGAAGTCATCTTCCCAGACTCGAATCACGGCACTGAGACTCTGTAGTCGTTGAAACAAGGGTCAGTGCCAGCACTGTCATTTATCTTCGATGATATGTCTCAACAACAACAATACTTACTCCAACTTTCTCCGAGTCCCACAACATCCTCATCGATGCTCCATGGATAATTGCTTCATTTTCACCGAAATATTCAGGAACCATGTCAGTTGTGGCGTAGTTTCCAATGACAGCGGTTTCTCGAATGAGTTTGTTGAGATCAAAGCGAGCCAAAGCAGAAACGGTGGCTTGTGGCAACTTCAAGCTCTCGGACTCTCCCAAGACTGTGGGTACGTCTCCGGTCTGAACTTCATGAATCATCTGGGCAATTCGGTAATCATACGGAACAGCGTTTGCCACGGAGGTTGCTTCCACTTCCAATCGATCAACAAAGTCCCAGAGCAATGGGTGGGTTAGGTTATAAACTCCATTTCCATTGATGTGGTTCACTAGTGCCCAGGGAAGCTCATCAACAAAGGAATCCCATTTGTACCCTCGGTATTTGCTGTAGTATTGGAGCGGTGAGAACTAGAATGCCGACAAAGAGCCTGGTACTCGTACAATGGGTCCTTACCTGCCAAGAATTGCGAACTCATCACTGTTGGAAGCAATATCGGAAGTCAGAGTGTCCAACCAGTATGGCTTGATGGGAACACTGTCCATTTCCATAAGGTACACCAAATCATACATCCCTTCCAAATGACGGAGCATTCTTTCAAACTGGCGGTTGGGACCGTTGACCCAGTCCGAACTGATACCACTCTCCTTTTGGTTGTAAATATCATCATCGGGAGCAATATCAACACCAAAGGACACGAAACCATTGAAACTGTGATCCCACCCAGAGGTAGCTTCGAACTTGCTACGAGACTCATCAATGGCAGTGGTTGCCACAAACGAGTCACCATCGAGAGACTGGGAGTAAGCAACCACCAAGTCGACAACCACATTGCTTCCCTTCACCGTGGGAGGTAGAGAGTCCCAAATCTCAAACGATGAAGAAAGCTTATGAGCATCCAAGGGGCAAAAGGGTCGAACCACAGCAATGGATCGAAACTCGTTTGCAACTCCAAAACTCGAAAGGAGGCCAAGCCATGCCGACATACACAGAATACGGGAGGCAGGGTGCATGAGCGTCATGTTCCTAGCTGCGAAAAGGGGAAACACAGCACACCTCAAAGGATTGTGAGCTAATTTCGCTACTTCAACGCAGAGCAGTATGCCAAATTCTTGTCGGCACTTTCTCCATTGAATTCGGCGATCTTGAGGATAGTATGTGCCACGAGCGGGTTCGGAAAAGATTCATTAAAAGACCCAAGCCAACGTTGTATTTATTCAAATTGTTTAAACATAGTGTTGTCTTTGTTTCTCCAAATTTTTGCCATTGAAGGCGGGACGCTCTGATCTTGAAAATTCATAAATGTTATAAAATGGATATCAATGATCCGATCCGAATAGTGTAAATACGGCGCGCCTCGAGAAGATGCACCAAATAATGAAACCAAGTTGCATGTGGATTATATAAATATCCGCCTGTGCAACCTTACGGGGCACTATTAGGAAGAACTCCCCTCAGCATTGGGTGGTCTTGCTGCCGTGTTGCTTTGCGAAGAAGAATTGTCAATTATTGTTCTTGGCTAGAGATCGATATTGTGGTTAATAAGTCCGAATGGATAAATGCCAAGCTTACTTACATCTTTCGAATAAATGTCGACTCCGCCCCTCGTGACACATAATAAAACGCTTTATTTAGGCAATCTTTTCCGTTCGAGTGGGCAGCGAGCGTGGCTTGGCCCACCGGCATCTCGGCATTTTCATACGAGCAGTAGTACCGTACTCGTAGTTACCCACCGTAGTGTTCTACCACGACGTACGAACCTCCAACCAAGAAAGCAATTTTTCCTCATCATTGTTCGCACAACCATCATCTCCTCGCACCACCCCCTCGCAAATTTCGACGAAATGCGTCTCGCCTTTGCCGTAACTGCCGTTGTCCAGGCGCTCCCATCGCTTGCAACGAAGGATATTCTCAACGACAAGAGGATATCAGGAAATATGGGCAACAGTGCCAGCCAGGTGTCGTTGGTTTCCGTTCCATCACGACGTGGGTCCTACGATACGACCAGCAATGCTCAGGAAAATCCACAAAATGGTGGTCAACGTCCCAATGGCGGGGTCCGTGCCCTGGGAGAATGGAAACCTCGAGGAAGAAACAAAAGACGACGTGGTGGCAGTTTCTTGAACAGTCTCTGCTCTTCCAGGAAGTTGCTCTCCTCGTCTTCGCAGACTGTAAGAAATGATCCTTCGTCGTCATGGGAATGCGCGCCTGACATTGGAATTTTGGAATGTGGTGCTGGGATGTATTGCAAAAGAGACACACTATCCACTTTAGGAGGATTTTGTATTTCAAGCATCGACGAGGAGCGACAAAAGAACAATGGAAGAAGGAATCTCCAAGCACCTCTACCTTATGTTGGATATTACTACTGCGAATTGTTCGAGGACTATTACGATTGTGACTGTTCAGACTGGAAGCCATCTGGTGTTGGCAGTCTCACATGCGATTTCTATGAGGGGTACTGCGTCTGTCCGGAGGTATGCTACGATGTAGTTGCGTCTTCCTATTCCAACAATGGCGGAACTTGGGAATACAAGAATTGCTACATTTTCGACTCTCCGTATTCCCAAGAATTCTGTGAGACAGCTCGAAGTGATTATTCATGTGAAGTTTCACTTGATGGAAAATCTTGTACATCTTGTAGGTGGGGGGCCGATTGCGGGTACTTCAACTGCGAGAACATTGGCTTGGGGAAAGGGAACTTCTGTTCCAACTATATTGACATCCCAATTTGGGGGCGGTGTGACGACACACCGGCTCCAGTCCCAGTGCCAACAAATGCTCCAGCTCCGGCCCCTACAAGGGCACCGGCCCCAGCACCTACCAATGCACCCGTTCCGGTCCCAACAGATGCTCCAGCCCCGGCACCTACTAGGGCACCGGCCCCAGCACCCACCAATGCACCCGTTCCGGTCCCAACAAATGCTCCTGCTCCTGCACCTACTAGGGCACCGGCCCCAGCACCCACCAATGCACCCGTCCCGATCCCAACAAACGCTCCTGCTCCTGCACCTACTAGGGCACCTGCGGCCCCAGCACCCACCAATGCACCTGTCCCTGTCCCAACAAACGCTCCAGCACCTACAAGGACTCCAGCGGCCCCAGCACCCACCAATGCACCCGTCCCAGTCCCAACAAATGCTCCAGCTCCAACACCTACAAGGGCACCGGCCGCCCCAGCGCCCACCGATGCACCCGTCTCGGTCCCAACAAACGCTCCTGCTCCTGCACCTACAAGGGCACCACTTGCAGCACCAGTTCCATCTACTCCTGCGCCTGTTGCCGCTCCGATCGATGTACCAGTTTCTCCAATCCTAACGTCGGTCCCAGCTCCAATCGCTTCCCCTTCTCTGTCGGTTCCACCAACGTCTATCAGAGCTACGAGTGCCCCTGTACCGAGCACTACTACTACTACTCCAGTAGGAGTTGAGGAGACCCAAGCTCCAGCCGTGTCATTATCTACGACACTGGTCCCATCCAGCGGAACAACGACCCGCCCTTCGTCGGAAAATGGTACATCCGCACCAGGGGCTGATGATGAAGAAAATCAACATTCCAGGGCGCCTTCATTTTCACCTACCAATGCTTCCGGTGCAATCGCGAAGACGAATGGAGCCTACTGTGCAGTTGTTGTCACAGTGACATGCTCTGGTTATTTGGTTTCTTGCCGTAGACGTTTTTTCATGTTTGTTCGGTTTGTCGTTGTCGGGCAACACAAGCTGCATTGATAGTGTCGTCGGTAGCAACGGTACAACCAAAACTATCATGATTTATAATAGAATTTACTCTCAGAGTTGCTCTTGTTTTATTTTGGAGGACGACAAATCCACCAATGGCATCATGAAAACTAAGGAATGCTAGTAGCAGCACACGCCAGCCATTTCCAAGGACAACAATGGCACTCTTGTTCTTGTTGGTTTTGCGAAGAAGGAAGAGATGTCGAGCACACTATGTCGTAGGGTGTCAATGCAGACATGCTCCTCGGCATGGTGAATGTTTCACATTTCACATCACCTTTTAAGACTAGTACGTACTAACATGGGGAAGAGCCAAGAAGGGTGCATACTATTCACCATGTTTCTACAGACCATGCAGAGTATATACTAACGTTAGTACTTGTAATAGGAATAGATTTGGGTGGGCTCCCCAAAACACTGCATTGTCTGGCTCAATATTTGAGAGTGTTACTACTATCTGTTCTCTTACAATCCTCTTCAAGAGTCCAAACTATTGCTGCTCTTTTGATGTTCATGTTGAGTTCAACAAGGGGTTTGCACCTTTCTGTTGTTGTTGAAAGAAAAGGCATTTTAGCTTACTATAGCTGGTGTTATCCTTTGAGGAGGGTAATGATAGCCCAAATGGTGATGGAACATCATCTTCTTTGAGTTGATGACCATGCCATACCACTGGAGATTAAGATGGTGTTGATCATATGGCTGTGAGGTCAGTTCAACAGAATCATCCTGAATCCTGAATAGCAGATATACATACATGCTTGCTTGGTGGGTGTCCAAGGATGACAGGTGTTTTGGTTGATCACTTTGTTTGTTCCATCAAAGGTCAACAAAACAAGAAGGGCAATTCAGTATCACACAAATGTTTCGACTGTTAATCTGAGAAATGGCCAAACTTCTGGTTCAAAGAGAACTATGGTATTGTGGCACTTTCTCAGGTCACAGGGTGGATGGTGGTTAGTCCCAACTATATAGTTTTGTCAACAAGATACTAGTAAAGAAACAGGCCACAGGCAGAAGATGAGATAGGTTGGTTTTCTGGGAGTTGCTGGGTTTGGTTGGTAGACCACATCCTCTACTAGCCTTTTTCTGTTGTACAGTACCAGTATCCAGTATCCTTGCTAGTCATGAATAAATGCCAGCCAGGAGGAATGGAGTACAAAATTCATGCTGCATTTAGCTGCAACCGAGGAGGGCAATAAAAAGGCCATTGTGGTGTTCTTTGGTGGGTGGCATCCTTGGAGCAAGAAACTGCTGTCATACCCCTGAATTCAAGCAACGCACCCACCACTGTAACAGACAACTACAGCAAGACAGGTAAGGCAGCACAATGCTTGGCTGGAAGTCATCCTCAGAGGAGACAATGACAATGGCAAAGCAAGTTTTGCATGCCATCATGGAAAGGGTGTCAGCCAAGAAGGAGTTCTGGTGGGTTACTGCTGAAAAATTCTTTCTTGAACTCCTCCCAGCCCTACTACGAAGATGAAGAGTTGCAACAAGACAGACTGAGAAAGAATCACCAAGAGGACAAAGTTGCACAAAACGAACAGAAGGATTCGAAAAAAGCTGGAGGGAGAAATGCCAAAGAGTGTGACAGCAGCCAAGTGCCAACATTGCTTGGATTCTTCTTGGGTTAGGTGCTGATCATTGCCAGATCCACCCATTGAACCTGTTGGATGTCACATTGTCACATAGTTGGTGCTGCTTCACCTGGCATCATTGATCATCCTCCTGTTGGATCCCCCCTGCCATTCTTACTCATCCTCTGCTGCCAAAGCTTGCGATGTTGTAGGTATGTTAGTACAGCCACCACCATCATTGCACCTTGCGATGCCACATCCAACAAACCTTGGGGTTCAGCAAGGTGGAAGAGATACCTCTGTGGTGTGACTAGCATGACCTTATCCATCGCCACTCAGCACCAGGATGGGGAACCAAAGAAGCACTCATGCTAGAGAGGTTCAAGAGGCCAGAAAAATGTCAAATTTGGATAGCCAAACCCCTTGGTACACTATATACTACTGCCGAAGACCCACCACAGCCCTTATCTCAACAACAAGAACATGTCCAAAGTATTCCTACTTGGTTTGCCTCCCACTGAAGTACCTGAGACTTGTTCGATTTCTTCAGTTTGGTGCCTCAAATGTTCTACTATGTATCATAGGATGACATAGGGAGCTTCCATGGTATGACTCTTCAAGACATGAAAGCCCAATTGAACAAGGGTCTATTCAGTAGCATCATATTGTTGCACTTTGAACATCACCTTCAAAATGATGTTTGTCTAATGTATTCTGCAATTGGAGAGGAAGAAGATCATACAGAATTCCATTTAGATGAGGAATTATCCTGTAAAGTGGTGTAGCATTTCAGTGTTCCAATTGCTGCATTGAGGGGTATCAGTACTACTACTACAGGCTGGATGAAACATTGTTCTGTACCTGGTCGGTTTACAATGAGGCATGCACTGTCTGCACAATTGGCTTTTCTAACTGGCTCAACCAGAGGTGCAGTCCCAGCAGGTGGAATCAATCAGTGGTTTGGACCCCGACTGGTAGAATATGTCAAGTCCAATGCAGGTACAGTCTACGCTAGAGGGGTGAGAGCATGTACAACCATGTTGGTCAAAACACATCAAATGAGCACTTGGCACTAGGAAGAGCAGTGAGGGGCTGTTTCAGAGGCACTGCATCCTGCGGCTAAAGACTTTGTATGCCCATTGTATTCTTTCACATGACAACACGAATGGATATACAGGAAGGGTTATATGGACCCAAGGTATTGTTGACTGTTCAGGAGGAGGGGAAAACGTAACATGGAAGGGCTATATAAACTGACAGAGGTTGCATGGGAAAGTATTTTCCATGGGATAATACAACACACCCCATCTTGACAAAAATGATAGATTGTCCAAGGCAAACAACTATGCAGATTGGGAATTCCTCTGATTCTAAATTCTGATAAATGAAAAAGATCAAGCCAGGAATGAATCTTACCAGTTCTTCTCCATTGAAAAGTCTGCTGGGTTTTCCAAAAGTTTGTATATAGAGGAACGTATTGGTATTGGATTCCATATTTTCCTGTCGATGGGTGCAATGTAATTGGCCTAAAGTGGACAGTTTGCAGAGGAGCTTACTTTCTATCAGGGAAATGCAGTACATGGATAGTTGACGGAAGTTGTTCGAGGGGTGATGACTGGATGACATATCATGTAAGGCTCAAGTGTGCCATATGGTGTGGTAACCGAAAAGGGCATTGTCTTGATGACCAATGCAGATGTGACGGGAGACAATGCAACCATGATGTGTGCCTGGGGTATGGTTGGGTCTTCCTTACACATGCATGATCACTTGAATACAAAGAAACAAAAATTAAGCAATAGAATGTCTTTTCCTAACCAAGTTGGAGGCAGGGTACTTCTATTATTGAGGGATCCTGCCACACTGCTCTCTGGTGGGGATTATGAGAATGTCCAAACAAATGATAAGAGCATTTTGGTGCAGTGTGTCAAAGATAAGTTGTATTGTGCTGTAAAGTTCTTCAATGAAATGAAATCAAAACTCTCTCCTTGTCCCAAGAACCAAAGAGGCAATCCACCATGAATTTATAACAATTTTGTTTGGTTGTTCAAATCAAGGTTGCAAGGGTGTAACATGCAACAGACAGATGCTCAAAGGAATGAGTAGTGCCTTCATTTGTGGATTGAAGCAGGTGAAAGCAGGCCTATTCAACATTCTTTGAGTTTGAAACACAGTGGAGTTTACACCATGATGCATAGAAGATTCAATTGTGAGTACTAACTTTCATCTTGTAATGTTTGTATTCAGTGTCCTAACAATACAGAACCTTTTGAATTTGTCCACAGTACTTTGCAAGACCTCTGCCGATACTGGTGTCTAGTACATGATTACTTTTGAGTGGAATGTCTGAAGGTGTACCATCTCTTCTACGAGCACTTCTACAAAGCAGCTGCAGGAGAGAAGCTCTGGAGTTTAAGTGAGAGTTTTGTAACCCAAAAACAGAAGCATTTGCTCTCATGGTCCTAAAAAACAACTAGCATGTTTGGATTGCACAAGCAAGAAATGAATATGATTTTGAAACACAATACAGTCTAGAGACTCAGAGGAAGTCTGGTGGAATGCCTACTCCTGCTGATATACTGCCAAGTCTATTGGATATTATCCTCAAGGATATGCACTACATCCAAGTTGAATGTGATGAAGATGACAGTGGGGGTACTAACAGTGGGGGTAATGATGATGCATCATTGAGCAAAGATGAGGTTGATGATGTCAATGATCAAGGAGGTGGTGAAGAAGAACTCCCAGATGTTCGAATGGCGTTGCCATTGTTCAGACAAAGAAGAGGAACAACAATGCTACTACTAGGTACTAAGACCAAGAAACTAAAAAATGGGGATGATTTTAGTCCTCTTGCAGAGACTGAGAACTGCAGGTGTGTGGAGTATACTACTCCGGGTGCTCAACATGCACTTCAATGTAAGCAGTATGACATTGTGCTTGCCTAGTACTATCAAAGGTGTGGGGAATATCTAACAACAACAATGTCAATTGTGTGAATCATTCCCATCAGTGAAGAAACATGGTCCACCAACAAACAATCCTAGTATTGCCATGCTGAATGCTCCTGATGTGGGTTATTGTGTAGTAGCTACTATCCCAGTGTTGGGGAAATCTACAATTGAGCCAAACAAAGAGCACAAGCAGATCTTACTAGACCTTCAGATGAACGTTCCTCCACCAGATGAAATCAAAAACAACATACATCACCATGGTAGTAGGCAAAAGCTGTTTATTGGTGAGAAAAAGTCACAAGAGGTTAATGGAGGTGTTAAGAGTAGTGGTCTTGGTTCTGATGCACCAAGCTCACCTAGTGAAGCAAACTATGACAAACCTTTGCATGGACAACACAAGTAGTAGTCAATTGATAAGTCATACTGGGCCCCAGGTGTGTATCCAAGAGATGTCTATAGTTTTCTTCCCATAGAACTTCTTCTCTGTAGTACTGGGCCTGGAGTTTCTGGTTCAGGAATTCAACTGATTCTTCGCTTTATCTTCTGGTAGTAGTACAGGGTTGGGCCACAGCTCCTCACCTACTCCCTTGGCATCATTTCTTGAATGTGACATACTGCTAGTATGCTAATGCATGTAATTTGTATTGGTGTCAATCGATATTTGACACTTTTAACGTGAATCCATATAGTTTGAGCAAAAATCCTTGGTTTGCTCATGCCAAATTTTCCAAAAGACAGAAAATACATTTATGTCACCAGTTTTATGATTTTTCAGCTTTTAATGCTCCATACGTACGTCGGTTATTTATTAGGTAGTAGTGTCAGACCAGTCTCCTACCATGATGTCCCACTTTCCATAGTACAGTACTTGCCACCAGCCATTGGTTTTTGCGACGCTGCGCACCATGAAGAACCTCCAAGCGTTGCTAGATCAGGGCGTCGTTTCCCAAGCTACCTTTGATTGGATTGACCCTCTTCTTCAAGAAGAACTGCGCCATGCAGAACAAGTACGACTAGCTTCTTCCGACGTTTTTCATCAGCTCTTTACGAGCCATGACAATCAACAAGGAAGCGACGAGGATTCCGACGATGACAACAATGACAGTGAAGGATCTGTTAATCTCTGGGGAACGGAAGTGAAGTTTGTATGTGACACTCAGAGCGTTGGGCATGGGAATCGAGTGTGGCATGCCTCCATTGCGACTTGTTTGTACCTTCGCGGTATGCTCCAAGGCCATGTCGCCACAAGATCTGCCACCACCAACAAGAACTTGCGTATGCTAGAATTGGGAGCTGGAACAGCTATACCTAGCCTATTTGTGGCCAACATGGTCTCAGAAAAGGAGGAGTTTGCTTTGTTTCCCTCCTTGCTAGTTCATGTCACGGATGCCAAGAGTTTTCGAAACATTAAACAAATTCTTGCCTCTGTAGAGTTGCTGGAACCAAGCGTCTTGGACAAGGTGCAAGTGCGCGTTTCCCCTCACAACTGGGGAGAAGGAGTATCTAGTGCTTTGGATGATGGTGAGAGAGACGCGAGTAGTTTTTGGAAACAAGAGTCCCCTGCCCCTCATATCGTCAATTCCTATGATTGTGTGATTGTGAGTGATTGCATTTACAACCCCGACTTTCATGGAGCCCTCTTGGAATCAATTGCGGCAGCACTAAAGCTACCAAGGCTTGACAAAGATACGGCGGCTACAGTGGAGAATGGGGGAACTGCGTTGGTCAGTTTCTCACTGCATGGGAACACCTCGGAAGAGAACATTTGGCAGTTTTTTGAACGAGCCACTTTGGTATATCGCACAGACTCACTGGGCCAAGGTTGGAGGCTTCATGCCAAACCAGTCGTGGACTGGGGCATTTCCAACACTGAAGATACAAATCTTGTTGCTGTCATGCCTCGTCGAGTGCCATTGGAGCCAAGTACGAGCGATATGGATCAATCCGGATGGCACATGGAAGAAACCATGAAGTCACTGGATCTTTGGGCTGCGAATGTAGAGCCAAGGAGATGGCTTGCATTTTTGTATGAAATCACCTGGTGCTCAGTCGGTAGCGAGTAAAAATAGTCCGGGGTGATGCAAGAGTCTCATCATGAGTTACGACACTACCCTATAGAACGACAACACCAGAATAAATTCCACCAGATTTAGAAATGTGTTCACCCATTCGTTATAGACCAACTACTTGATTGTAATGCTCTCCCAAAGCATAATAGTGCAAATGATACGACAAACGGATAGGCTCAGCATCAGGGTGGTTGCTTTCCACAGACTCATGGGATATTGTCAAAGGAGTTGACCCACTACTGACGGAATAGACCTGAATTGGCCTTTGAAGCGCAATGCTAAGGGCTCGAAGCTCCAAGTGGCCACCCCAATCGGCGCTGTTACGGACGCGGCTAACATAGGCTTCAAAGGATGGGATCGTATCCGTCAATTCACAGAAGGGTGCGAAATCATCTTGATGCTCTACCAGTGTGGTAGCACATATGTCGCCTGATACAGGAAGCATGGTGTAAATGATGTGAGGAAACAAAATATGCAACTGTCCACTGGGAACCATGAAAGTACTTACGCATTTTGGCATAGTTTCCGTTGGCTTGGGCAGCAATAGCTCGATACAAACAGTGACCATCAGCTTCTACTTCCTTGACTTGCAATTGGAGGGGTTCCAAAATGGCAGATATTTGGCCAAGTTCAATGGTTCCTAAACCAGGACCTGCATTGGCTTGCTCTTCTTCCAGCAATCTTTGTTTCTCTAGTTCTTTTTCCTTTTGGCGCTCCTTCTTGCGTCTAGCCTTTTCCAACTTGCGTTCCCGCTCGGATATTTCTGCCATTTCCTTCTCTTCTTCTGGTTCCTTATTGTCTACAGTTTCCGAGGTTTCCGCGGTGGCAGCAGGAGGATCGCTGGAGCCATTGTTATGGTCTTGAGATGTCAAGGATGTCAAATCTTCTTTGTATTTGGCTTCCAAAGCTTGAAGCTTGGCATCAAATTCGGATTCCACCGCGGCCAATGCTTCCTTGGCTTTCTTGCCCTTGGTCGACTTGGCCTTTTTGATGGCCGCTCTCTTTTCACCATCCAAGGCTTTGAGAGCTTTTTTATGGGCGGCTTCTAGCTCTTCTTTCGACATTATTTTTTGTTTCCTCCTTTGATCCTGCTACCGTTAGTACTATCGATGGGTCACACAACTACTACAGTACCAGTAGTAGTGCACTCGTTGGTTGGTTGATCAAGCACTCAATACTATGACAACAGCAGCAAAACTACCGATGGGAGGTGGAGAGAGCATACGTACCGCCAAGGTAGGTTCATGTTAGTCGAAAGCATCATATGCGTTAAATAAGCGTTGATATCCTCGAAGTTCTCAAGATTATTTTCACAACACACACAAAACACAATCTCAACAACGCCCATGTTGTGGATACCTCGATCATCTCTACGATTGTCGTGCCTTTCGTTGAGTTTGTTTCCGACTGCTGCCAAGGCTTTTGTATCTACTACTACTTGTTCTAGTGGTCTTGCTTCTACGTTGTGGAATTCAAAGAGTGAAATACGAGCCATGGCTACCACTGCATCTACTGACGATTCGTTTTCGGTGGCCCAATTCCTTTGTCTTGGTGACAACTACGGATACCTTATCCATGACCAAGCGACAGGGCAAACAGCTGCTATCGATACTCCTTGTGGTACCACGTACAAGGAAGAATTGAATCGTCGCGGATGGAATTTGACACACATTCTCAATACGCACCATCATCATGATCACACTGGCGGTAATTTGGAGTTGAAACAATCCGGCGTCACTGTGATTGGTCCCAAGGACGAAAAGGCGAAAATTCCAGGGTTAGATGTAGCTGTTGGAGGAGGCGACTCCTTCGAATTCGGTTCTTCCAAGGTCGAAGTTATGGATGTCGGTGGCCACACCAAGGGACATGTCGCCTATTACTTCCCTGAACAGTCCAAGGCTTTTGTTGGTGATTCCCTTTTCACTTTGGGATGCGGTCGAATGTTTGAAGGAACACCCACCCAGTTTTGGGCTTCCTTGGAGCGTCTTCGGGCGCTTCCTGACGATACTCTCATGTATAGGTACGTGCATTCAGTTTTGTTGCTACCAGTTACATCAACCGAACCTAATTCTGACAATCGCTGTTTGTATGGCAACCATCGAAATTTATAGTGCTCATGAATATACTCTAGCTAATGCCAAGTTTGCCTTGAGTGTTGAACCCAACAATCCTGATTTGATCCAAAAAGTTGCTCAAGTCAAAGCACTTTTGGACCAGGGCAAACCAGCAGTACCTTCCTTGCTGGGTGACGAGAAAAAGGCCAATCCTTTCCTCCGGGCAGATATTAGTCCAGAGATTCGAGTGAACGTAGGTGCTACTGAGACGGACACCCCAGCCCAAGCGTTTGGAAAGGTTCGCAAGGCCAAGGATAACTTTCGTTGAATTCCGGAGGGGCATTTTGCGCGTTTGTAGGTGTGACCAGGACTGTGCATCTGATATTTTCTGTAGAGATTATGGAAATGAACCTCCCAAATAGTGTGGAAAAGTACATCATCACCATTTCTAGAGAATAGCTAAAGATTATAGGAACATCGGAGGTGCTACATGCTTTCGATTTTCTGGTCATTGTGCACTTCGTCGTCGAATGTCAAATCAATCCCTCGTTGACCTTCGCAGCCCTTGGGAGTAAACCAGACAAGGCTGTACCGCTCCCCAACAAAAGGCAACGTCCAATGTCGTTGTTTCCAACCGTTGAACTCGATAGCATTGTAGCGAATATCTTGCTTAACACCTTCCACCATTAACTCCCCACCAGCATAGGCACCAAGTCCAACAATCAAACTCGAAGATTGCCCTGCCCCAGCACCGCTGTCTGTATGGGGCCGAAATTGTGCATTGCGGTTGATAGCAATGGTACTGCTGGGTTCGCGTTCTGGACAGAGTTTTTGCTCTAGCTGGAACGCTGCTTTCACCAACTCAGGAAACAGCTCATTGGACTTGGGTTGTCGATTGCCTCCACCAGGCATAAAACCAACGGAGAAACTCCCGCTTGCACCTCCTTGGCCTTGCGCAAACGAGTATGCAGAGGAACGGGCTCCTTTGTTGTCGCGCGCTTTCACTCGAGCCAAAGTGAGACTGGTGCATTCTTTTTCCTCTCCGTCCCCATTCTCAGGAGTAGAAATCATTACCAGCTGCCGCTTCAGGGTGGTGGATGGCCAACTACCGCTCTGGTCAACTTCACGAAGTAACTTCAAGACCAGTTCATACTCCTCAGGCACGGTCGTATCAATCTCACAGTCCATAGCCTGGGGTACTGCCGACAGGTCGCTATCCGCCTCTGCGCTGCTCATTGATTTCCACTTCCGATAATCATCCAAATGCTGCTTTGCTTGCTCAGCCCAAGGCTCCAAAACTTCAGTAGTCCACTCTCGTTCGGCAATCAAACGGCCAGTCTCGTCACACCCTTGACTACACCAACGGGATGCGATGTTTTCATGGACGTAGTCTCGCCATTGTTCGACTCGTTCTAGCGTGCTCACTTGGTTCCAACCCGCGGGGTAACGATCCGTGCTTCGAGCGGCAAGGATAGATTTCAATTTCCCCTCCCAGGACATGTAATTCGCTTCTCCTGCAACCATCCCGATAATGGGGGCTGGTGGGGTGGGAATCAAATGAGGATAGTTTTCGTCAAACAGACAATCAAGGATTTCGGGATCAATGTATCCATTGGCCATGGCAAGAAAAACACCAACAAGGCGACGGATTTGTCCTGTTAGGAACAAGTCTCCGCTGAAACTCAATAAGATGAAGCGTCTACTTTTGGTTGTAGGTCCTTGGGTAGGGGAGCTCGTCTCCAAATGTGGAAAACTCAACGTAGCTCTGTGGTAAATGCGGTCCAAACGCCGAAACGCCAAATATTCATGTGCCATGAGATTCGGTGTGAAATTGTGAAATCGCTTACGTCGCAATACATTTTCTTGAGGCCCTGAGGCATCTGTTTTTTCCTCTTCTTTGGAATTTGGGGTGTTGTTATCGTCATCAATGATGTTGTCGTTGTTGCCATCCTGGCCCTCTCCCTTGGAAGAAGGTTGCCGCCGTTTCTTTGAACGTCGTGCGTTTCCCTTGCGTTTCTGAAGGCTGAAGGACTTTTCCATTACTGCTGCCTGGTCTGTCTTGTCCAATTCGATTACTGGTGTAGTCATGGACTTCATGAGTTTCTTGAGACGGAAGAGATACAAACGAGTAGGCTCGTCGACTCGACTGGCTCCATTGTTGTGTTTATGGTTGAGGTTGTGCTTGTGATTCTCAGAGAAAATTGGAAGTTCGTCGAGTTTATGTTCTTCCAAACAAGAGCTTAGAAAATCAACCGGCAGAAGATATTCAATCCGTCGATGCGAGACATCCATCTCAGCATTAAACATTTTGGCAGAAATGTCTTGACGACCGAGAAGACGGATTGAACGAGTCTCATCCATGGCATCCAACACCAACTGAACTTGACCCATCCAGTCATCCACACTAATATCTTTGGGTAATGGTTGAAGGTATGTCGTCAAAACTTCCGTGATTGCACCTGCGCCCTCATCTTGGGCTACCACAGAAACTCCTCGTTGTGAACAACCATAGGAGCGACTGTACTTGTTCTGTTGTTGCTGTTCGAACCCATCTACTTGTGACTGCCAAGTCTGGATAGCGCGGAGAAGGATCTCTGCGGCATCATCTCCATTACGAATCTTTCCTTCTAACGGAAGATAGCCAAACAGTAAGACCACCTTGACCCCACGATCAGTTGACCGAAGGTATCGCAGGAATTCTTGATATTCTTCTCCTTCCAAACAGGTTCCGGCTGTATCACGCAAATGCTTGAACAGCGAATTTCGAGATGGATAGCCCTGGCCACAACCTCCACAGGTAAACGCAGGCGTAGTTTCTGTCATTGTAGTTGGTTGCATTCCGCCAAGGGTTGGAAAAAATGAGAAGGCAGAAGATGGGTGGTTTTCGTGCGTTTGTTGTAAAACATGGGACGACTAGTTTGACTGAAATTCCTGAGACGTGCCGGCGACGATGGATGGACAGGCGACAATCCAAGGACCAAGGACCAAGGACCAAAACAATAATGTCAGACGATGAAACTATGTCGATACAAAACCACCAGTACTCGTAGTGTTGTTGTCATGGAACCACTTTCGTGGCCTAGATTATTTTATTTGCTGCTATCGCAGCAGCGACGATGTTGTCGCTAGTACCAGTAGTTGGCGATTGATGCCGTGCCAATTTCAGGCGAAGATGTCATCATCTTCATCAATTGTCACGTCAACGTCAACGACATGTCCATCCTCTGCGACATAAACAGTGATTGATCTGACCAGCTCGGCAGATGGAGGTAGTCCACCTTTATCCTTCTGGCTCTTGTGGATCTTCTTCAATTCCTTCTTACCGAAATCCACGGCTTTGTCCTTGAGTTCTTGAGAAAGACGGCGGCTCGAAAAACGCTTCTTTTGCTTCGACATACCCAGGCCGCGTCTCCTCGAGCAACAAGAGCCTGTCAAATCAAAAGCTTCTGCTTTCGAGAAATCAACAGAATATCCCATGTCAGCCAATGAACCAATCGTTAGCTTCGACAAAATCATGGTGCTGTCAACATACCCCGTCATCCTTTATGTTGACGTACATCAAACCCTGTGAGCACAAGTATTGTTGGATTACAACCCACACAAACAGCAATCAACCTGGTTTCACTTACAACTCTTGGTCGAAACAGGTCTCGTCAAAATGCCCACCAGCAGTTCCCGAACCACCGTCCATCTCGACAATTGGAGCTCCCGAGCTCACTAGCGAACAACCCTGAGATTGCCATTCATCGAGGACATTCGATCCAAAGTACAAATTGGAATCTGGATAGTCAACCAAACCATTCGCAGACCACATGCTATATTGGGAGAAAAACCACGCACAGCAATGGTTAGCTGAAATCAATAGCAAGAACAACTCCGTATTCCGTTGATGATACCCTGCCGGTAGGGTGAGGAATATCTAACACACGAGAGAACGACACTTACGTTCCAATTCCGAGCACGTGACCCATTTCGTGCTCAATGACATTCTTGAGAATACCATTGGTGTCCATCCAATCAAGGTCATCACTGTCAAACACCATTTGCCCTGTCATGGGACGGTACAATCCTGTGTCCGAAAACGACAAATAGTACAATGGTCCGGCATAGCCCAAAACTCCGTAAGCACCATCAATGGCAGATGAGCTCGAAGCAATGTAGAGTCCATCAATGGTGCCTGGGTACGATCCAGTGGCCGTGTAGTCGGTGTTCAAGTACGAAGTGGAAGTGTAGTAGATTCCGTTTGCATTGATGACGCTTTCCCAAGTGCTGCGTGCGCTTGTAAAATAAGAAAAGTAAGGTTCCACTACACCCGAGGGAGAGGACAAGTCGAGGCAGATGCTGAATTTGGAAGAGTCGGCCACGAAACAGTCCTCTTGGAGACCGTATTGGGCGTCAGTCTCCTCGGTAGTACTACCAGGTGTGGTTTGTGTTGTGGGTGCTGCAGTAGACGGAACAGTGGGCGCGGATGTTGGTGATGCCGTAGCAGTTTGAGTGGGGTTAGCTGTAGGGCTTGTGGTTGGAGCAGCAGTGGGTGCATCAGCTGGAAATGTAGAGAATACAGGCAAATCTGTGAGATGGGCGTGTGGATATGCTCAATTTGCACAACAATGATAGAAATTCGAACTTACCGATGGAGAAACAAGCGGAAGATGTGGAACCCGACTCCTTCCGGGAGTTCGTCGCGACAAGTTGGTAGCAATACGTTGCGCCACTTTCCAATCCTTGTGCCGTATAGACAAAATCATCAGTCTTCCGAATATTGCTGAACTTAGGAAGAGAGGCGTACACAGCGACTCCGTCCTTCGTCAAATCAAGGTAGACAAACTTGATGGAAACACGGTTCGTGGTGTCGACCACAGTGGCGGAAAAGGCAACAGATCCGTCTGCAAAGGTGGATCCAGAAGCTGGGCTCACCTCACTGAATTGGATCGCGGCTTCGGTGAAGATGGCTTGGCTCAAGAGGGCAAATGGAAGGAGGAAGCAGGAAAGGGCTTTCATGTTGACAGTTGCGAGAAAAGTGAGCACATGCCAAATCTTTGGCCAGCAAATCACGCTGACAACCCAAATACGTTGTTCATTTTAAACCAAGCTTCGATCCATGTTGGTCGTTCACATTTATTGATGCATGACAAAAGGATTCTTGGATTTGTCTCTCCCAACCGTCGTAGAAGAATCAGGATCTGCTCGTGTCATTTCTCTGGTAAAAATCATGTCTGGTCGCTGTCACGGAATGTCCCTTTTCCTATTCTTGGTAGGCAGAACTGTTCGATTCTCACTGGTAGTTTGTCCTACGGTTCAATTATGGAATTCAACCTCGACAACTTGGTGCGAATCACAGATTCCCTGTTGGGTGCATTCAGACATGGATCTACAACAAGGCGCACACTTCCATGACCGTTGCTTTCACCAAGATTGAACCAAAAAGTAATGCAAACAACGGAGTGCTGTTCCAATTGGATATTATGGAAACACCGTCGTACCAGATATCCAACGTATGGAAAGAGCGTCGAATTTTCTGAGACAGCAAGATTAACATACCGGTAGTTCCGTCACTGGGGGGGGGGCGGGGTACGTAGTTTTGCACTATTTCTCACATCTCAGCATTGGAGGTCGCCCTTCAGATTTATGAAGATTATGATTTTGCAGCAAAGGAGGCACAGGATGTTTTACAGCGTGATCATTGATCATGCTGTTGTGTTACAACAAGGCTTACATCGACGATGCGTGTTGTACTCACAACGCTACAAAAGTTAGTACATCATCATATCCACGTGTGGTGGTGTGGTGCTCAGTGGTCGCCCTCGCAAGGTGGTGCGTCCCGAGTTGTCCCCTGCGGTCAGAAGCTTGCGAAATTACAACGGTTCCTGGTGTTTGAGGCTCCATTGCCCCATGAAATTTTGTTTCTACAAGTACTAAAAAGCAATCATCGGATCTCGCTGAGCATTGGGTGTCAAGGTATTTGAATTGAAATACTATGGTGATCGCCATGATGATACAACATGTCCATGTATTATAAAATTACCTCGGCGTACTTCAAAACAAAATCCACTGTCATTTTGATGAATTCTGCAGAAAAAGGGTCGCGTCACCAACTAAACGAAGATGTTGTCGTCGTCATCGATGCTCACTTCAACGTCGATAACATGGCCGTCTTGAGCGACGTACACAGTGATTGAGCTCACCAACTCGACGGACGATGGCAATACATTGCTGCTGTCCCCTCTTGTTCCCATCTGACTTTTGCGGATTTTCGCTAGCTCTTTCTTGCCATACTTGACCGCGTTTTCCTTGTTTTTCTTGGATAGGCGTCTCTCGGAAAATCGCTTCTTTTGTTGTGACATACCCAGGCCGCGCCTTCTCGAGCAACAAGAGCCTGTCAAATCAAAAGCTTCTGCTTTCGAGAAATCAACAGAATACCCCATGTCGGCTAATGTACCGATCGTCAGTTTCGACAGAACCATACTATCATCAACGTAGCCAGTCATCCTGTAATTGGTGAACAGCGAGAAGAGTAACAAAGTATTTGAGCGAAAAATATGGATTGCCAGCCATTCGAACAACAATCAACCTGGTTTCACTTACAACTCTTGGTCGAAACAGGTCTCGTCAAAATGCCCTCCAGCAGTTCCCGAACCACCGTCCATCTCGATAATTGGAGCACCCGAGCTCACTAGCGAACAACCTTGTGATTGCCATTCATTGAGAACATTCGATCCAAAGTATAAGTTGGAATCCGGATAGTCTACCAAACCATTCAACGACCACATCCTGCATTCGGTCCAAGACATGAAAAGAGCACAATGGTTAGCCAAAGTCAAAAAATCAATGCAGGGTGAGGAATATCCAGCGCTCGCGAAAGGACGACACTTACGTTCCAACTCCGAGCACGTGACCCATTTCGTGCTCAATGACATTCTTGAGAATACCACTGGTGTCCATCCAATCCAGATCATCACTGTCAAACACCATTTGACCTGTCATGGGACGGTACAATCCAGTGTCCGAAAATGACCAGTAGTACAAAGGCCCAGCATAGCCCAAAACGCCGTATGCACCATCAATGGCAGATGAGCTCGAAGCAATGTAGAGCCCATCAATAGTGCCAGGGTATGATCCAGTGGCCGTATAATCGGTGTTCAAATACGAAGTGGAAGTGTAGTAGATTCCATTGCTGTTGATGACGCTTTCCCAAGTGTTGCGTGCGCTTGTGAAATAAGAAAAGTAGGGTTCCACTACACCCGAGGGAGAGGACAAGTCGAGGCAGATACTGAATTTGGAGGAGTCAGCGACAAAGCAGTCCTCTTGGAGACCATACTGGGCAGAAGATACCTCTGTAACGGCTGTAGTGGTGTGCGGTGTAGACGCCGTGGTGGAGACCGGCGTTGAAGCTGTAGTTGAAGCTGTAGTAGATGCCGTTGTAGATGATGTCGTAGGGGAGGCTGTCGGAGATGCCGTTGGCGATGCAGTTGGAGGGGAGGTTGCAATGGCTGTGGGGATCTCGGTAGTGGGGAGGGGGGTTGATTCTTCGCCTGTCCAGAAGTGAGTATTGTGAGCAAAATGATGTAATTTTCGCGATCGTTTGTTGAAATTGGGTGACTGCGTTCAGATGATACTACTTACCGATAGTAAAGCAGGTGGTTGCACTCCTTTGATTCTGCTTTTTTGAGTTCATGGCGATGAGTTGGTAGCAATAGGTCGCTCCACTTTCCAAGCCATTGGCCGTGAACACAAAATCGTTGGACTTGCGCAGTTTTGAAAGCTTTTGGGGACTAGAATACACATCAACACCGTCCTTGGTCAAATCAAGCTTGACCCATTTGATGGATACACGCCTGGTGTTGTCAATAACAGTGGCAGAAAATGTAACCGACGATCCATCTTCGAAAGTAGTTCCATCTTGTGGGCTCACCCCACTAAACTGGATAGCGGCCTCAACAAGGGCAGTCCAGCTCAGGAGGAGGAAGGGGAGGACACAACAGGAGTAGCTCTTCATGCTGCTGTTCGCTTGTGTAAAAAGTGAGCACAGAGTGTGAAGTTGCTTCTCCTGATCTTAGTCTACTGTTATTAGGAGCTCCGCCTTATTAGAATTCTCTTGGGCCGCCACATTACATGTGTTTGCCACGGAAAAGGAACCCACTGTCCCAAACATCACATAAGCTGCTGGTGCAGCTTGATGGCCTTTGGTCGGACTTTTTTGCTTCTGTGATGTCTTCAACGACAAAATCATATAGAGGATCGCACGATTCCTAGCTTCCCCTGGTCTTTTTCCGCACACAATGACGTTTGATCATTCTAGCATTTAGCCCCCACATTTTTGGGATTCAAGGCAATGCGGTTGCACATGGTTTTCACTGATGGCAGTGCTCTGTGTTGCAACATCAACCACATGGATTTGTTTTCACAACCACAGATGTCAGCAGCGTCTCTTCCTAGACCCATGTGGGGAGCAAGACTGGAATAGAGTTCTGGATCAGGGTTCGCTCACAAACAATACAAGTAAAGTATCAAAATCGACTGACACGTAGGTACAGCGTACACCTACTGTACGATGGCAGAGTACTTCTCGTTTCGAAACTTCTCTTTTTGGAAGAGATGACAACATTGGCTCGTCCTGATCGTAGAATAGAAATACAGAAGCGAGTAGTGATACCTAGCTAGTAGCTAGTAGAAACGGAAGGCAGAGCAACAGCACCAGTACTACAATACTGGTAGCAACACCACGACCCACCACACCTCTTCTGTGACCGTTCTTTTTCTTCGTGCTAGTACAGTAGTAGTACTAGCTACGGGTAGCTTCCCAAAAGGACCTACGAGATCCCGTCGCGGCAAGTCATTCATTCATTGTAAATTTATTGATAAATTCAAAACACCTCTACTCCTTTTTCCTGTAAGATTGCCATCATCAAACCTTCAATGAATGGGTTTGCAGCAGCCTCCCTTTCGCTCTCTCCCAGTTTTGTCGACTCGATTGACTCAAAATGTATGTCGCACACAATGGACTCAATTGACCAATTGAAAAAACGCGCCAAATTGCAATGCGGCGTGGTCGTAGGATTGGTACGAAAGTCCACAAACCGCACCACCTTGATCATTTTTTGGCGGGTTCCGTTGTACTGCACTGCATTGACCATCGGTACTCGTAATACTGGCAACATCAAGATGCCGTCTCTCGTTGTACCTCAAGCCGAGGCTTCCAATGTGACTGATGTTGTTGTAAACAACAATGTGTGCTTGTCATCGCCGCCACAAGTCTCTCGCGGCGCTGATTCGTCGCCAACTTCGGCGTCCAAAAAACCTCGTCGCGTCACACCGCAAGCGGAGAAGACCAAAGAAGGTCCTCAACAAATGGTTCTGAACGCTTTCTTCAAGAAAGTAAACAACCCCTCTTCTCCAGCAAAGAGCACGAGCAAGAGCATTGTCAGTCACAAGCCAACCAAGTCAAAGAAGACGCCCAAAACCCAAACAAAGCTTCCTCAAGCCAAAAAATCTCAAACCCAAATACCACAGTCTCCCCCTGCCAAGCCCCAAAGCCCGTCCAAAAAATCCGAAGAAAAGCCCGCAACGCAAGTTTCTGCTCCTCCGCAAGATTCTCTTCAGTCTTTGGGTTCTCCCAAATCTCCTCCCAAACCACGGCCTTCGCTTTCCAAAGATCACCAAGATCTTGTGCAGAAGTATGAGGCACTGGCACTCCGATATGAGGATCGTTCCAAAGAAATTGTGGCCTCGGGGATGGAAGGGCTGGATGAAGAGGACTTTGAAACGCCAGAGTTGGAATCTTCTAGTGTCCAGGTTGCACAAGAGGACGACTTTCCAGATGTCGTTCTACGAAACATGGCTGTTGTCATTGAGGGAAGGTGCGTCCGGTTCAGTTTTGCAATGCAGTGTTGCAGTGTTGTACCTTTTTGGTCCTATCTTCTCACCTATGCGTCTTTTTAACTTTCCAGTTCCCAGCCACTGTCCAAATTGGTATTCACAGTCATGGACAAACTGGACGCTTGCCATTCCCATCGTTGGACGGAGGTAGCCCTCTCCACGAGAATCAAAACCATGGCGGATCGCAAACCTTTCCTTGACAATGCCGCAAACTTCAAGACTGATGTCCAAGCCAAGTACGAGGACCAATCGGATGAGCGTTTTTGGCGTTGGGAGGTTACGACTTTGGAGATTTTGCCCGAGGCTATCCTTTCCAAAGTACGCAAGGCTCGTACCGCAAGAAGACGCCTCCTCAACCACTTCATGGCCAATCAACGTTTGGTACAATCCTTGCGAGAAGCAATTGCAAACTTGGAACAAGGCAATGTGGATTCTTTGTCGGCTGTACAGGCTCGGATTACTAAAGATGAAGAGAAAGTGTTGAAATTTGAACGTGATGCTGAGAAGCAACGGCTTGCGCTACAGGCCAAGCGCAAGAAAGAGAAAGAGGCAGAAGCCAAGCGGAAGGAGAAAGAACTTGCCGCCGAAGAGAAACGAAAGGAAAAAGAACGAAAGCAAGAAAGTTTGCAAGAGAAGAAGAGGCAAGCCACCGAAGCCAAGGAGTTGGAAAAGCAGAAAAAGGAGGAGGAAAAAGAACGTCTTGACCAGGAAAGACAATGCCTGCTAAACAAGCAGAAGGCAACCTTCAAATCGTTCTTTGCCAATCCCAAGAGAAAGAACTCGGATTCTGCGGTCTCTTCGCAAGTCTCTCAAACTCCAGTCAGCAGCACTAGCGACTTTGACTCTGCCAAATTTCGCTCATTGTGGAACTCTGCCACGAATGTTCAACCGTTGTTTCCAAGTCTTTCCAAAAGTGCGATTGCCAGTCGCAAACGTCGAACTCGCAAAGTCCCTGTCTCTGTGTTCATCACTGTAGAATCCAGTGGGTTTGATGCCCAGCCCTTTGCTGAACAGCAGACCATTCATGTTCCCAACAAGTACAGATTTTTGAGCTTCTATGAAGACTGCCGTCCTGCCTATCATGGTACATGGAGCAAGACATCCACCATCATTACTGGACGAACCCCATTTGCGAAAGACGCAACTCATCTAGACTACGACTATGACAGTGAAGCCGAGTGGGAGGAAGGTGATGATGAAATTGGGGAAGATGTCGATGACGATGCCAAAAATCAGGAGGAAGATGAAGAGGGTGATGCCAAGATGTATGATTACGACGATGGATTTTGTGTGGCAGATGATCAATTTCTTGATACTGAGGAAGATGTGGATGATGAGACCAAGGAGCTTTACAAGAAACAGCTACAACGTGGGGAACATACGTTCAACGCGCCAAACCGAATTTGTCTCATTTCACCAGCCACGGGTGGCGTTCCAGCGGACTCATCCAAGATTGGGGGTCTGATGGAGGGTTTTGGAGAGTCTGAAGCAGTTTCCATGGCAAAATCGCTTCAAGGAATTCAATTGATGGATGAACCTCTGTGGCTCGACGCATTCCCTCCCGATCTTTTGGAAGAACAGGAAATTGATGCTGATTCGCCTCCCGGCGCCTCCAGCAGTTGCGACAAAGGATTTTTCACCAAGTCAGAAATGATTCGATTGGCAAGGTTCGTTCACAACAGCACAGTTAGTTCCAAGGAGAAACTCATTGATGACCTACGTGAGGCCCATCCTGGAAGCTTTGGCAATCGAGCACGGACGGTCCGAACGCTTGATGCTGTTGCCACAAAGAAGAAGAGTGTTTCGGGTTCTGTTTGGGAAATGAACCCTGAGGCTTTGGAGGAGTTGGGATTGCATGAGCTGGTAAGACCATGGCGACTTGGATTGTGCATGTTTCTATTTTGTGGGATCCTCACTTTTAGACTTCAGAAAACACAGCAACCAGTGGAAACAACGGAACATGCCGAACTTACGGACTATGGTCATTACTCGAAAGAAGAAATGGTCCAAATGGTGAAATTTGTTCATCACTCTACCTGCAATTCCAAAGAGAAACTGATTGACGAGCTTCGATCATCGACAGGATCTTTCTCCAGTCGTTCTCGGGCACTTCGCAAACTTGATGCCATTGCCGACAAGGTGAAACATCCTGCCGGAACCGGAGTTCTTTGGGAAGTGAAGGAGGATGTGTTGCGAGAGTTGGAACTAACTGACTTGTTGGCAAGTACAAAGCCTTCCGAGGAATCGAAAGTGCCTGAAAAGAAATCTCTCCCTATCATTCAGCAGACAACCCCATCAGTAACAGAGCCAGAAAAAGATGTGGTTGAACAAGTCGTGAAACTGCCGGTGGACAAAAAGTTGACAGTTGACAAAGCTCCTGTCACACCCAAAACTCCTCCCAAGAGGGCTGCACCAGCAAGCACGGCCGATTCAGACGGCCAAGTGAACGCATCTGCTAAAGTGATGATGAATTTTCTCATGCCCCGGAAAAAGCCCAAAAAGTCAAACTAATAAATAGTTCCCCATTACCGTACTCTAGGATTTGTCAGGGACTGCTTCGAACATTGTCATCTGTGGGTTATGGCATACCACTATATTCCTTCTAGAGTAGTGTGGTGGTAGTGTCCCAGAATGTGGAAAGTAAAACAACGAATTAACCTCATTAAGTTATTGACATTGAAATTGTCAAGCCACGACAATTACACGGGAAGTGTCTCTCCCGAGCCCAACCTTTTACCGAGAATGCATTGGGCAATTTCGGACAAAGGCAGACTAGTCAAGCTGTCGTCATTTTGAGTCTCCTGCCATTCTTCATACATTTCGTGGAAGCGCTCTTGAGCATTTGGGACATTCAATTCATCCCAGTCCACTTCCGTTTCCCGACTGACGTTCATGTCCATGATGGCCGTCAGGAGGGCGATATCCTTATCGTCTGTGTCCACCACAACAGGCTGAGAAGAATTGACGGGACGCTTGATGACAATGTCTTGGTTATCTTGGGGGACTTGGTGGTCGATAGATGGGAGTTCATCAGAGTTTTTCTTGTAGGTGGCGGCAGTGGAGGGCGCTGGGGGTGAAGGCGAGGAAGAATTTTGATTGAGAGCATTCGTCATCTTTTGCCACTTCTTGTAACAAGACAACCGGGATCTCTTTTCCATCTTTTTGCTGATAATACCAAAAGGAATGACCCAGCCTTCAGCCTTGGCCATTCGGTGGAGATCTTGTACGGTGACATTGGTCGCAACCTTGAACTGATCCCGAATGAGCTGGACGAATCGCTTTGTCTCATGTTCCTTCCAACGGCCTCGAATGTAGGCATCACCCATCTCACGGTACTTGTCTCGACAAGAATCGGAACTACGATTGAGCTTGTTTTGAATGGCAACCCACTTCTTTCCCATACGAGCAACAAGCTCGACTAGGAGTTCGCACTCGTCTTCGGTCCAAGCCCCACGCTTGAACGGATGGAGTTGACGTAGGCCATGGCGATAGACTGACTGGACACTTCTATGGGGGAGTCGCTTAGCGATTTCCATCCAGGCTCCTTTGAGATCTGCCTTATGATCGCATTCGCTACACAGCCGCGAAACAGACACTTGCTTGTGAGCACAAAACTCTTGCACAGCTTTGCGGACCAACTCGGACTCTTCCTTGGAGAATTTGCCCGTAGACTTTTGCACGATGTTGCCGTAGCCATTCTTGGCCCACTTATCATCGTCTGCGCCACCACCAGAGACAGCGTCTTCTTGGAAAGACGTAGAGTCGGCCATAGGGTAGTTGAATCTAACGCAGGCAAGGAATTGTGATTTTGTTCATGAGTGAGAGGAAAGGCAGCACACAATGTAACAGAACGTGTAAACACGCAGTACGCAGTAGAGATTCCTACGGGAAGAAGATCGTGATAGAAACCTGCAATGGCATGGTCCAACGGCTTGACGGCTCGCCTTGTTGGAACTAGTGCGACAGAAGGATTCTTTCATCCTTGGGGCAACAAACAAAAATGGTCACATACCTGCGGGTCTCTCGTGCAGTACCCGGAATTGTAAAAAGGAAGTTGTGGCGAGGAGCACCCGGAGAGTGGTTTTGCTGCTGCAGTTGCTGTTCTGTCAGTCCGTCTGTCATTCTATCCGAGAACAGCCTACCGTGGTGCAACAGTTTGGTACGAGGAACAAGGACGACCTGGTTCGTGCGAGCTAAAGACAGAAGACAAAACTAAGGGTACGATACCGGTAGTAATGTACAGTACTGTTCGCACCTCAAAAGATAAAACCTATGCAAATGGTATGACCTTTCTTATTACAACAATGCTGGTGTTGTGCACCGTAAAAAGAATAGCAATCGTTCTGATAGCAGCATCAAGCAAAAATTTGCTCAACAACCAAAAGACGCAGCACGAAAAATTACTCCGGGTGGGAATCGAACCCACGATCTCCTCGGTGTAAACGAGGCGCCTTGACCGCTTGGCCACCAGAGCGCTGATATCCACTGTTCAGAAGTTTAGATGGGCGGGGAGACGGGCAAAAAGATTAACTACTCCGGGTGGGAATCGAACCCACGATCTCCTCGGTGTAAACGAGGCGCCTTAACCGCTTGGCCACCAGAGCACACCTTTCAACCCATAATTTATTACATACATACATCATTCTTTGGACAGCTTCCAACGAAGGTTGATTGGGCAAATCTAGAATCATTGAGGCTACTTATTCAGATATTTTTGAGGAGCTCATTCCATAGTACTAGTAGTATCATCATCATGATATCCTGCTGCTGCTGCTGTGCTGAATCCAACAAGCACCATTCAGGCTGCTGCTCCTGGTGCCATTCTTGTTATGATGGGATCTTTTCCCAGGCAGCATGCTACTACTATCACTGTCATCATCCTCGCTTTTGTCAATGGATCATCAGCACCACCAGCACATGAAGAAGCCACAGATGATGCACCACAGTAAGAACCACCAGCACTGCTAGTTAGTAATACTGATATCATCATCATTGCCATCCTCCTCTGTACCTGTTTGCTTAGCCTTTTCATTTCCAAACTTCAAACAGAATCATGAGCCATCCACAAGCTTTGGAGGTTTACTTTGCTGCTGAATGGTTGACTCAAACCAACTGACATCTTTCTGTGGCAACAATGACTGTCCAATGTGAAGGGCAATTGCTTCTGGTGGATCCAAGAGTTGGGGGCTGCCCAACTCATTTCGCCACAGCTTGTCCATCACATGTTCAAGCTCTCTCTGTCCTCTTCTTGCTAGTAGAGTCTGATCTTCCTGTTCTCGTCCTAATTTTAGCATGTGGCAGTACTCGTACTCTGTGAACCACGTTATGGAGGCATCATTGCCTTGTGGTTCGCCACACATGCCTACAGGAATATCCCTGCCGATCCCAGTGATGACAGGAGCAGCAAGCACAACATGTTCCATCTGGATTCCTTTCAAGGGAGACAATTCTAGTCCTCTCGAACCTTGGAATCACATGATGAATGTATCTCCACTCATTTGAATCATCAATGCTGGCTTCAGAGTAGCTCATGGTGTATTCAAGGCATTTCACATAGAACTTGGACTTTGAGGCTCTACTATACACAGCATAGTTCTTCATTCCATCGTTGTAGCTGTCAATCAATGCCTGGCCTTCAGAGGGCGGATTGATTCCCAATATGGGATATTCCTGCTGTTTGAAGCACTTTCATGAAGGAGTTCTTTGGATGTTCTGATGCGTTGTCTTCGAAATCTTCCATGTTGCAACTGTGTGGTAGCCTGGGCACTGGGCACTACAGTCAAGTGCCAGTTGTGGGCGAGGACCACTGTGACTGACTACTAGTGAAGCATTCTCTGCTTCAGTCCAACATTCTGTCCTGATCTGGCAGACACAATGCCTTCCTGGTCATGGCAAAGTACGCATCCAAGTCATTCCCCATGACATCAAATGCATTTATTGGGACAATCCTATCAGGTGACCCAGTGACCCATTGCCTGTTTGAATCAATATGGCAGAGGAGAGGCCTTGTTGTTGTCCTGCTGCTATATCATCTTCTTGTTGCTGCTCTTGTTGTTCTTGCTCCCGTACAAACTCTTCCAAGTCTCTCCTATTTGGGCGAGAAACAGTTGCAAGTGTGGATTCTGGGGTATCCCAGATTGCCATCCATGTGCTGAGACTTGGCATTTGATCAGCTCAGCAGCAGCTGAGGTGTGGTTTACACCGCTGGGTTGTCCACCATCACCACTTCCTAGCAGTCCGCAGGAGAGCTTCCTTGCATGGTCCAAAACATTGGTAGACATGTGAAGCCCCACTGTTGCTGCAACAACTGATGAAACTGTTGCCTGTGTAGCAAAGGCACCATACATCTTGGCTACCAACTCTCATGTTTCTTTGGAAAGAGAACTCCATCATCATAGACTGGATCCACTTAATATTCTTGATTATGGCAATGTTGCCAACAACTGGTTTCATGCACCATGCATCTCCTTCCCAATAGAGGACCAACCTGAAAGGGCATCGATGCTCCTTAGTGTCTGGCCTGCTGACCTGGTGCAACTGGCTGTTTTTTCTTCTTGTTCATTGACGAAGTCATGCTGCTAGTGGTACCAGGAGAGGAGGAGGAGGTGAAATACCATTCTTGCGGGCAGCATGTAGGTTTTGTTGAGAGCGAATACATTGGAAAACAAGGCGATTTGATTTCTTCTTGAATCCTTCAACAGGAACATGGAACCCAGCTGTTGCTGCTGCAACTTCGATAACCTGTGTGACAGCAGCCTCACATCCAATCTTGTCACGAGGTACTGGCAGCAGAAGCAGCAGAAGCAACGGTGGCAGGTGGCAGGTGGTGGTAGTAGGAACAACAAAGACAACAAAGACCTTTTGTGCAGCACTGCTTCACTGAGCAACTGGTGTTTCGTCCACAACCAGAAACTTCCACAGCCCAATTGTCCTTCACAATCGCTACAAAGAAGAAGGCATCCTGGATTGCCACAAGGTAATTCAAGACTAGGAGGTTCTGTTTGGTATTGCTTTGGGTTCTTGTCACGCTTCATCAAAACGAAACATGGTGTGGGGTGTGGGTCTATGAAATCCCACAGGAGTTGTGCAATGTAGACAAGGAAGAATTCAACCACAAATACAATATTAAAATGGATGAGGAAGTCGAACAAAGCAATTGCTTGCTCTGTGTTCACAAAAGAACATGTTGTCTATGCCAGAAAGGAAAAAAGAAAGGATCATGATCCGGTTTCAGAACATCACATGGAACAAAAGATTGGACATGCCTATGTGATTGCACAAGATGAAATCCTCTTGTTCTACCTTAGTATGCTTGCTACCACCAGCCAAAACTTGGTTAATAGTACTAGCATTCAGTGCATGCTGCAAGAAATGGAAAGTTTCATGATCTGATGTACCGTTAGTGGTGTAAGGCATAGTCACCAAGTGCTTTAGATCAGCTGGAGGCTACCTACTTCCTTCAATCTCATGGCTGTGCAACCTCAATTCTCAGTGACAACTTCTGCGAGGAGCTTCTTAGGAATGTTTTCACCATCATTGGTGTGCAACAAACTCATGGTGCAAGCACCCAATTGATTTACATAGCTCCCAAATGTGACCTTGTGGTGTCAAAAAATCTTTCTGCACAGCTAATTATGTACTACTATTACAAGAAGACTTGGGCCCAGTTGGTGGTGCTGGAAGCAGCTCGATCCCTGATCTCTCCTCTTGGATGGAAGGGTTCTACAAGAAAGAGAAGTGGTTTAGGAGTGGTCTAGCAGCTCACTCTGCTTGATTTCTGCGAAGTATCCATCAGGATCAGCCCTTAGGCCAAGCAATGAATGTGCCTGTAGGAGCTGAGGTCCCTCAGATGCTCAAACCAGAGACAATGGAGGATATATATATATTTCCGTTTCATCCGATATGGCTACAAATCCACCCACGTTGCGAGTTTCGATACAATGATCCAGTGGACCTCATGTGCAAAGACAAGTGTGGTGTGTACTTGTCTCGGACAGTAGCTACTACTAAAGAAGGAAGACAAACACAAGGTACTAGAAGGTATGGTGGTGTGTATGTCGGGCCTCTTGTAGAGAATGCCCACAGAAGGGACATATTGAGATGGAGGATCATACCCACCACATGCCTCTCTCCTCCTCTACCCAGGTTTCCAGACAAGAACTCCTTGAAGCATCATGTATCGCATGGTGGATGGTACTACTAGACCTGAACTTTGAGATGGCAATGACATGATCCAGCAGATGGACTACCAGCAGGAACCAGGAAATTGCTGTTGCTGCTGCCACACCAATGGAACCCCTCTGAACAGGAGAGAATGTACCAAGAAGTAGGCAAGAAGATGGTGTGCTCCTCCTCAGGCCTCAGCAGCAGGCACCTCCCAGGACCGGTGGGTCAGTCTCAACCACCAAAAGCAGGTGTTCTCCCATGCAATCCAACATCAGACATCAGATATCAGGTCGTCAGCAGCCAGAAGTGCTGGTCGTATCTGAAACACGACAACACAACCCCCTCAGTCAGCTATGTTGAGCCTTTTTCCAGTACAGGGATACACATATTATATTGTTAAACATATCATTGACCAGTGTATGCAAACGGGGATTTTCCTGAAATTTCTGACTAAATCCGTTGCCTCCACAAAAATGTCTGAAAACTCCACATATTCTCGAAAAATAATGTCTTGATACGTTTCCACATACGTATGGTGCGATGGTATACCTTGCCGAAAGGCATTCCATGACCCAAAACAACCATTGATGATTGCCGTTGGAAGGAGTGGCAACCCAGTGTTGATTAGTGATTGTGCTGAGGAGTGTTTGCAGACTGCAACCCTTGACTTTCGAAATGGGATCACAAAGCGCTAGTGCTATTGGTTTCTATGAGGAGCATTGTACTTACTTGCCAGCAATGTTGGGCTGGTTCCTATTTTCAGCGTTACTGAGCAGTTTCAACAAATTCGTCATGGGAGACTCGCACATGAAATTCCCGTGTCCACTCTTTCTCACTTCGATACACTTCTCAATACAATGGATTGCCAGTTTTGGTTTGTGTGCCTGGTTTCCAGAAACCTTTGGGACTCAACGGGTTCTTGATCTCTCTTGGCGTGAATGGGCGTGGACAAGTATTCCATGTGGAATGGCAACTTCTCTGGATGTTGGACTTTCCAATTTGTCCATGGTTTCCATTACAATTTCCTTTTACACAATGGTCAAATCATCAGCTCCTGTTTTTGTGCTGGGATGGGCCTACTTGTTTGGGCTGGAGCGAATCACGTGGCGCTTGGTTGGGGTCATTCTGCTGATTGCGTTTGGAGAGTTTCTGACTGTTGCTGGAGAGACCCAGTTTGTTTTGCATGGATTTTTACTTTGCTTATCGGCCAGTGCCCTGTCAGGAGCTCGTTGGACCATTGCCCAGCGAAATCTTCAAACTTTAGATCCTCCTCTCAAAACATCTCTGGCGGCTATGCGATTGTTGGCACCCAGCATGTTCTTCAGCTTATTCTTTTTGAGTTTGGTTTTGGAAAGACCCTGGACAAAGCTGCAAGCGTATCAGAGCATGGAAGGTTTACAACAGATTTTGTTTCTAGGGGGGGTAGGGGGTGTTCTTGCTGTTAGTATGGTTCTGTGTGAATTTTACCTGATATTGCATGCGTCGGCGCTCATTCTCATGATCGGAGGGGTCATCAAGGAGATGGTCACCATTATGATTGGGTGAGTTGTATTGTTGCGTTGCGACACATCTCGTGAAGTATTCTGGATATTGACAATCGCGTCTGATTCGATCATCTCACATTGCATGTCTCATCCTAACACAGTGTCCTGATATTTGGGGATCAATTGAACGCCATCAACATGGCCGGTTGTGCCACAGTATTCTTAGCTGTCGGTTTGTACAAGCTGGTTTTCCACATGGAGAAAAACAACTCGAAGCGAGGAGGACAACTGGGAGAGGTAAATCACAACAAGAGCTACGAACAAATCAACACGGAAGATGAAGAAGATTCGGAAGTGGAAATCATGGTAGTATCCGAGGCTTCCAGCCCACGAAGAATACAAGTAGTTTAAGCGATCGAGACATACCCTAGTATCTTTACGAGTAGAGCAATCATATTACTGTTCCGGTAGATGGTTGTTGCGAATTGGAGTTTTTCTGGTCCTTATACGGTGGCTCCAATCATTCGGTCCACAATCTTCTCAATGATATCCTTTGGTCTCATGGATTGAGTGAAACAGTCAGACAACTCTCCCTCTTCATCGTGGAAGTAAACAACAATGGAATGATCGACCAAATAGTCCCCATCAATGGTTTCCTCAGCCTTGGAGACGTAGACACGGTACTTCTTGGCCATTTGTTGCACTTGTGTTGGGGATCCAGTCAAAAAGACATAATCAGGGTGGAAATCCTTGGCGTACTCCTTGAGTGCCGACAAGGAATCCCGAGCAGGGTCGACAGAAACAAAGACGGGAACAATCTTCTTGGCCAAGTCGGGATGAGACTCCTTGAGCTGATCAATGACGCGGGCGATTTTGAGCATTTCAGAGGGGCAGATATCGGGACACCGGGCGAATCCAAAATACAAGAGCAACCACTTTCCTTGGAAAGACACGTTGGTAACGAGGTTTCCCTCCAAATCCACCAAGGACCAAGGTCCTCCGATGGCAGGTTTTCCAGCTGCAAAAAAGGGAAAGAACATGTGAGAAACCACGCATGTGATACGACAACAATGCGGAACCTTCTTCGGCTTGCAGATCGATGCACTTGGGGGTGTTGAAGTGATGGTACCAATACAGTAGTAGTGATGATGTAAATGAGTCATGGTCCATGAATGTGTGTCACCTGAAGCAAAGCCTAGGCCCGTTGAAACTTACAAGCTCCAAAGGCGTCATCTTCGGGGAACCACCCCCAAGGCGTCAGTTTGAACTTTCTGGGAGCCATAATGTCCGCATTAGGTGTCCAACCGCCAGACTCACTGGAAACTACTCGGCCCATGGCCGACTCGAGACGTCGCTCGCGCTCAATGTTGTAGTAGGCGACGATGGAAGCAGCAGCAACTCCGACGAGGAAAAGCGAAGGCCATGACACTGGGCCCCGATCCGACATGTAGATTCCCCCAGAAGCCTTGCCAGTTCCGATTCCTTGCGTCTTGGCACCAGCAGGCCCAGTAAGAGGCTGTTTGGGAGTCGACGTCGACTTGGGTGCCTCGGACAAGAATCGACGACTGGAGCCTCGTAATTGACGAGCAGTTAAACTTGCAAATCGGTAACTCTGAAACATTGGCGTGCTTGTGATGATTACTATGGTGTGCTTCTGTACTACTAGTACTGTTTTGCCAACGTGGTTGTGCTGGAAATACAAATGGACTACCGGTAGAACAACTTGAACAGTGATCTGTGGATCTATGAGTGATGGATCAGGATCTTAGATGATCTGTGGTCTGTGGTTCGCTTGAGTGTCGGCCGTACATCTTTTTGTAGACGATTCATAGTAGGAAATGTACGGGCAATTTACGTACCTCGTACTACCGTCGCCCGCCTGCTAATATTGGTATGTACACTTCCTACGTATTCTATGCACAATGTGCTTCCTCTCGCTTGGAATGTGGTCCGAGGACAACTCGTCAACTACTACCACAATCCATAGCCGTTGACGTGCTACTGCTGTTTTCGGACCACAGTCTATATGTTATATTACTGCCTAAAATTGTGAAAAGTAAGTCAAAATTCCTCAAGACTTCTTCTTCCAGTTCGTCGTCAACTGATTAGTAGTAGTACTATAGAACTCCACGAAATTGTAGATCATAGACGAGCCACAATCCCGCTACTACATCTGGGGGGCGATAGTTTGTCTAAATTCATTCTACCCGCAACAAACATTTAGATTTTTGACTCAACAAGTAAGAAAATTTCAATGCAATTCAAAACGACTCGAATGACGCCAAACCTCACACACTTGTCTATCACCAAAACTATATGCAAAAACATTGTCCACTGTGACATACACTCGACAACTATTACATACTATTAAATGTCATTTGATTTAAATAACAAGATCGTCTTAGCATAATGGTTTGTTGGTTTGCCTCAATTGATTCTAATATAGAATCATAATGAGTCAAATGCTCACAGTACATCACATCAATCATTGCGTTGTGCCAAACACAATACAACGAACTCATTTTGAATATGGCCTGCTAAGTTTGAATAGGACTGATGAGTTTTGACATGCATACATCCATTTACTAGTTTTTTGTGTCATTGTAAGGACTATTTTGCAATATCAATAACAAACGGTTTAAAGCTCTCTAATTTTGGAGAATTGCCACAGAAGATCACGGTCTGGCTCCACTGTTTCCTTTTTAGGGTTGGTCATTTCTTCAACCTTGAAATTGACTCTGTTGGTGAGTTTGCGATAGAGGTCTACAAACTGTTGATCTTCTTCAAACGTCAGACTCACTTGCTTTGCCAAGTAGTTGTAGTAGTCGGTAGCTTCACTGTTCCATCCTTTGTTTTGGGCATTGCGACAGTCACCTTTGCTGGTGAACTCTTTCATTGTTTTCAAGATCTTCCTTCGCTTTTGTTCCGGAGTTTTACTACTACTAGTAGGTGCACTACCACTTGGTTCTTGTTCTTCATCATCTTCTTCACCCCCAGCACTCTTGCGACTGTTCATGTCGGGGATAATGCCAGCCAGCAGTGCCACTCGAGTCATACTTTTCTTGGCTTTTTTGGTGACTTTTTTTGAAGGTGTAATCATAGTACCCTGGTTGGCGCTGGCTGCTGTTGCATTTCTTCTTTGCTCTTCCACTTCCATTTCTCGCTTAACAGCTAGTAACTTTCCACGGCGACAGCGTGCTTCTTCAATACAACGTCTGGGATGTTTTTGCCAACATCTTCAAGCATTTTGTCACAAAGGCGCTGAGCCTTCTTGTACAATGCTCGATCACCATCATGTGGTACAAGAGTCCAGTCCCCTGAACGGGCGATTTCTTTGTTGTTTGTAGTAGCAGCAGTACTTCCAAGAGCAGAAGAAACATGACTTCCCTCTTCCTCATCGTCCTCCTCCTCTTCATGATCATCCTCATCATCTTTGTCATCATCCTCCTCATCACTGTCCCCACCTTGTCTGGTGGCAGAGTGGTAGTGGATTACACCAATGCCATTACCAACGTCTTCTTCTTCATCTTGGTCTTGTAGTAGTAGCAACCTCCGCCCTTCAATTCCTTGAATTGGCTTCTCTACGTAGTGAAAATTTGGTAGTGCCTCGTCAAGGATGCTGCGGCGCTTCCTTCGAAGAACACCTCCAGGTGTATTTCGTCGCTCTAGCTCCAACTCATATTGTGTTTCAAATGAGTCACTGCACCTGGCACTGGCCAACCAGGCATGATAGTTGTCTTCAAGATCATAAGGGCAAAAGCCTCAGTAGACTCATTGCCAAACTGTTCATCGTTCTCCAAGCTATACCTCCAGTGACGATCACCCACTGCCGACTTGAAAAAATTGTCAAAGAAGAGGTGGTATGCCTTGGGAAACTTCCAACGAAGCTCGAAGCACTCAAATGCTAACATATAGCAGTTATGTAGACTACATAGTTTACACAAATCTGAAAACAACAAGAAGGTGCAAAGAACAACAACTTTTGTTAGCAATGATAGTAATAGCAAAACCACGAAACAAAAACTTACAAGCAAATCTACTTTGCATGACAGTATAGACAGCACTCCTTTTGAGAGACAGAGCTTCCTGTTGAATTCGCTGTGCACAGGCATGGTCCCACATGGACTGTATGTACAGCGATCGAGACATTTCATCTTGATACTCCCTTATACCCTGAAACTTACTAGGGCAAGAGCTCTCAGCATAATGATTGTAAATCTTTCCACCTACCCTCAAATCAATCCTAGGCTCGTATATAAACTTCACTCCTTGATACAATACCTCTTTTGTGTACTTGTCATGACATCCATGTCATGCTTCAGTACATTAGCATCAACGTGCAGTCTCCTATTGCCATGACCCACCTCTACTTCCACATTCACAGTTTTCAACAGGAGGATTTCTCTTTCTACTGCTACTGTTGTTACCATCAACACCACCACGTGCACCACCAACAACGGAATTTGGGCTGGGAGTACATGGCGTAGTACCCACTGATGCTGCCACAGGGCTAGCAGTGCCAGTATTGCTTGCACCACTGTGGTTGCTGGAGCTCCTCCTACTACTACCTGCAACTGAACCACCAGATGCTCGAGCCATCTTGTTGGCTGATCAAGTGCTAGTACTAGGGGTGGTGCATCCAAAGTTGTGTGGCAGAAGTAGGAGAACCTACGCAAACTCGCAAATTCAGAATTTTATGGCGCGCGCCAGAATTTTTCTAGTAGTACTAGTGTTTGCCGGATGTGTTCATGTTGTGTTGAGTCGAATATTCGACCCAGTCTACTACTGGTGCACGGTAGTACTCCATTCAAAGCCTCCACTAGTAGTATGAGTACTAACACTACAAACAAAGAGGTTGTTGGAATAACTGTCGTGGCTGCCCCCAAACAAGAGTCTGTATCCTTATTAGGAGAATGTTGTCATCCTCTTGCTGGAATCAAGAAGCTTACTAAGCACCAGAAGCATATCAACAGAGATGACACTACAAGAAAGTGCAAGGAATACCTCAATTTCCTTGGGGACCGCCGTTTCTGTCTTTGCCCTCGGGGTATGGGCAACCGGTCAACAAATTGTGCTTGTCTTTTTTTCATGAGCTCCACCTATGGTTGTGACAAAGAAGTTGATCAAGTTGTAGAGTACATGTTGCATTGGAAGTCCTTGAAAGGTCAAATGCAAAATGAAATTTTTGCACAGTGGATCAGGAGAGGACACCATCAAGAAGAACAACAAGATGTGGAACCAGGACAGAGGAAGAAGGCACAATACATTCTCCCACTGTTAAAAACAAGCATGAGTGATCATTTCACCCCAGCTCCACGATATGTGTGTATAAACGCATTAGCAGCAATCCTGAATGTTGGTCGGTACCGATTGACCAGTATCCGAAGAAAATCTTCATTTGTGCATGCCTTAAAAAACAAATTTGGCCCCTTCAGCAACCGAGGATGCAAGTCTGGAAGTACGTCAATGTAACAAGAAAAGGATGCTACTACTTTAGTAGGATGTAATCTTGGAGGAACACTCAGTGTCGTAGAATATCATACCCCAGCTTGATAGTATGGGATACTAGTACTATGGCATGCTCTTTTGATTGTGTAGCTCATTCATTTGCAAATTCCTTACTATTTCACTCCTGTGTCACTTCTTCAGGATGTGTATGATTTCATCATAGATGTAGTAGAGGGGAGTGCGTTACTACTAGCTACTTCTTGGCATGCTCCTAAGATACGAAGTACATGTACATATAATATACTCAAAATAGAAACCTACAGAGCCGGGTCCCAGGGGATGATGGCATCATCCTCTTGCATATCACAAATCATAATACTACTGTACTACTATTGGTTTGTGACAACACCATGATCAACTACAAGAACATCCCCACTGTTGTTGTTGTTGTTGTTTGGTGGCAATGGTGGTGGAGGACGTCCCTGCTGGTTTGAATTGTTCTTTAGTACAGCACAGGAGATTGCGTTCATCATGGGAAACAGCAACAACAGATTTCTTCAGTTGGTTGTAGGGGGGATTTTGATTAGTGGTAAGAACTGAACCTAGGAATATGATGACATTGTTCCCACCACTCTCTTCTTGTCGCCTGTACTAGTGACAGAACATCAATCAGTACTAGCAGTAGCAACATCAAAACCTGGAAAAGCAGACACCATCGTCTTCAAAGAACGTTGAGGGGCGGGGGAATGGTGTAGGTAGCTTTTAGTAGTAGCAGTGATAGCCACAACGGCAACATCAATAGCATGATCCACCAAGACACCCCTGGTTCTACCCTCACACTCAAAGAACAACGAGGGGGCAGGGGATTGTCCCCTTGGTACTATGTAGAATAGTAGTGCCAGTGAAAGCAGCAAGAATGTCAATGTCAATAGCATCATCAAAGAAAGATGAGGGGGCAGGGGATTGGTGTTGGTAGGATAATGTAGTAGTAGAAGAACAGGTGAAAGCAGCGACTGCAATGTCAGCAATAGCATCCACACCATTGGAAAACGTCCCTGGTTCAACCCTCATCTTCAAAGAAAGATGAGGGGGCAGGGGATTGGTGTTGGTAGGATAATGTAGTAGTAGAAGAACAAGTGAAAGCAGCGACTGCAATGTCAGCAATAGCATCCACACCATTGGAAAACGTCCCTGGTTCAACCCTCATCTTCAAAGAAAGATGAGGGGGCAGGGGATTGGTGTTGGTAGCTTGTAGTAGTAGTAGTAGTAGTAGTGCAGATGATTTGAATTGGTTGTTGGCACTACAAAATGTTGTTGTTGTTGTTGTTGTTGTTGTTGGGAATTTTGTGTGGTGTCGAATTGTGTGTTTTTGCCATTCGTAGAGCGTTCACAGCAGTACCTACGTAGCAGTACCGTAGTACATCTATATCCAGGTCCCTTGAATCGTGTGTTCCAGCTCGAAATTTTCATATCCCAGTCAACCAGACAGCATGTGGCCGAAAATGTCTGCCAAAAAACTGGATCCAGTAAGTGACATACAACCAACATGACAAATGAACTTGATTTCGATAGTGCCAATCTTGGCAACATGTGGGACTTGTGCAGTTTGCTTCGATGGGCCCTATATGCATGAAACCACTATCATCCAGGACTTCCTCTGAATTTTCGGCCATGCCAGCTACCGTAACCCTAAACAATTGTTAGTCTGGTACATCAACATGAAAACATGTACGCGTTGAGAAACGTTCAACTGACAGCTTGTGCACCAAAATAGATAATAAAATAGCAAGTTTGTGGCCCAGGCTATCACCAACAAGATTGGCAGACCTTTTGGTCAAAAAATTACACAAACAGTCTGTGGGGAAATGGAATCAGTACAGAACATACTACAATCTTACTTGTTGTGTTGATGTAAATAATCACATGCCAATCTTGCAAACGCATGCACGCTTAAAATATAATATACATTCAATTACACCAAATATAATTCACTACGTTATGCATTGAGGCGATTCAAATGATTTGTTGTAGGTTTTGGCATGTATTGAGTCGAAAGAAAAATTTTGATTTGATTGACATATGTATAAATGCAATGTTAGTTTATATGTATCATAAGTTCACGTCAATAAACATATTTCAATGTATGCGTTAACAATCAATAGCACGGTTGGTAATTAAGCGTGATTTCCAACTCATTGTGATTGTGTCACATATGATTTTTTCTGGCTGTGTTCATATTCTTAAAAACGCCTTTTTTCCGCCCCCCAGATGTATCGAGGGAAGGCGTGACACAGGGGAACCCCCTTTCCAATGGTCCTATAAGGCTTAGCATTAGTACCATTGCCCGAAGAAATCAGACGACACGTTCCGGGTCTCCTACAGCTGCCGTGGTACGCGGAGGATGAATCGTCACTCTTTTCAGAGCATCCTCTCTTTATCTCCAGAGACATGAAGAAGCTTCAGGAAATTGTCCCAGAGCCCGAGAAGCGTAACATTTTTCGCTATTTCAGGCCCCTACTAGTGGGCGTATGCAGTGATAGTGATACACAACATATAGACTGTGGTCAGAAAACAGCAGCACGCCAACGCCATGTCGCCATTTCCAATCAGACTTCCTCAATTCATCAACTCACGAAATCACTATTTTAGGCGTATACCGTATTATAATATGTAAAGTGGTCTCCGAAAACAGCAGCCAGCACGTCAACGGCTTTGTCGCCATTTCCAAACAAACTTTCTCAACTCCAACTTATCAACAAAATACTCCACGAAATTGTAGAGAGACGAGCCCGCACCAGCCACACAATCAATTTGGGGATTGCGGAACCGGCCGGTGTCCCTCGTTCCTCGGAAGCATTGTGTAGTAGATCGAATCAACGCGAATGAAAGGCGGGAGCGCACAAACTTTGCACATCTGCGAATGTTCGCGCTTCCACTTGCTGGAAAGCCCTGCAGCCAAGCGGCGGATAGCCGATCGGGTCTCAGAACTCATCAGTCCAGCCACAGAGAAAAACAAAGGTGTGAAGTGATTGTGAGCCCGCTTGCAGCATGCCTCAAGATACTTCTTCTTTTTTGGCTTCTTGTTGGGACTCCAACACCTTCAACGGGTCCCTGGTGACATAAGATGGAGCATCATGTTACATTACTAACTTTTTCACACAATTCACTAATTTAGACTGTTAGGGTTTCCTCCAGAGTCTCTCCTGAAGGAATGATAGGTTCATTCATCACAGCTGAAGGGGGATACAACTGAGAACAAAGCTCCTGCCATTCAGCCGCCAAGTCGTTGTGGCGGAGAAGGATGAGACCTCCTCTCTGGCATTGCAAGGCATGTTCAACAGAAAACGCCTCGTTGGGACATCCATCACACTTCTCTGGCAAATCCAAAGGCATCATCCCATACTATCGAAGTCTGAGATTGTCCCGGAACTCAGTCACAGTCAGAACTGTGTTGTTCAACTTGTTCGGTGCCGTCGTCAACCAAATTCCGGTTTCCCTGGCTCGAAGAAGAATCTTCCGAACCTTCTTTGCTGTCCTTTCAGTGTCGATTCTTTCTCTTCCTTCAAATTCCTTGATAACTATGTCAAACTTTTCTTCCTGCTTCTTCTTCCTTGCCGTCGCTTGGCTCTTTTTAGACCCCTAATGGGCATATGCAGTATGCAGTAATGTAACATGTAGTGTACTCTGAAGACAGCAGCACGACAAAGCAAAGCCGCCATTTCCAATCAATCCTTCTCAACTCCAATTCGGACCCGCACCAGCCACACAATCAATTTGGGGATTGCGGAACCGGCCGGTGTCCCTCGTTCCTCGTAAACATTGTGTAGTAGATCGAATCAACGCGAATGATAGACGGGAGCGCACAAACTTGCACATCTGCGAATCTCCGAGGCGATGTGGCAGTACGTAGGTTCTGGGCGAAGTCGACGACTACATAAGTATTTCTCATTTCTCGCGCGATGGGGCGATGCCGACGTATTACTTAGGAGGTAGGGACAAGGGGCGAGACTCTTGGTAAGACACACCTCCGACCTGAGGGTGACTTTTTCATGGAAAATCGACAGATTGCGATGGCCATCGACAAAATGCGATGGCCATCGCCTGGAATTCCAGCCCGACCTTTTTTGTTTGGATGAAAATTCCTGCGATGGCCATCGCTAGATAGCCTGGCCTTCGTACGCCAAATACGAAGGTCAAGCAAGATCTATCATCACTTTTCAAAATCATATTTCCAATATCCTGACACCAAACCTACACAACATCTTTTTAACATACATAAGTAGAAGATAAGCTTGGTTTTATAAGTTAGGGATGATTTTTCTGTCATTTTTCAAGTAGTTAGAGTACACTTGCAGAAGCATTCTTCTGGTAACAGCCAAATCCAGCAAGAAAGAATAGTCCAGAACCTTTCTTTTGTCAGATTGTTGACTTAGCTATAAAATATGTACGAATTTCCTTTCTTGTGTCAACATATCGTCCGAACTAAAGCATCCTTGCCATCATCCAAAGAAGAAGATCATATAATATGTATGTATCATATAATACCATACATACACTCATTCATACAACAGCACGGGCACACCATCTTGGATGGAATGCTCCCGTGGGAGGAGTGTCAATTCTTGAGATGCAATCGGGATGGCTACTTATGGGTCATAGTTGTCTATCATTAGTCTATCTAGAGTCTGATCGGATGTCTGACGTATGTATCATCGGCATCCCATCATCGCCATCGCGCGAGAATTGAGAAATACTATACTTTGACATTCGTATATCTGATACAGATGCTCCGTCATACTGATTCACTATTTTAGACCCCTAATGGGCATATGCAGTAATGTAACATGTAGTGTACTCTGAAGACAGCAGCACGACAACGCAAAGCCGCCATTTCCAATCAAACTTTCTCAACTCCAATTCTTCAACAAATTACTCCACGAAATTGTAGAGAGACGGACCCGCACCAGCCACACAATCAATTTGGGGATTGCGGAACCGGCCGGTGTCCCTCGTTCCTCGTAAACATTGTGTAGTAGATCGAATCAACGCGAATGAAAGGCGGGAGCGCACAAACTTGCACATCTGCGAATGTTCGCGCTTCCACTTGCTGGAAAGCCCTGCTGCCAAGCGGCGAATAGCCGATCGGGTCTCAGAACTCATCAGTCCATCCACAGAGAAAATCAAGGGTGTGAAGTGGCTGTGAGCACGCTTGCATGCCTCAAGATACTTCTTCTTCTTGGCTTCCTGTTGGGACTCCAACACCTTCAAAGGGTCCCTGGTGACATATGACGGAGCATCTGTATCAGAGATACGAATATCGAAGTATGTAGTCGTCGACTTCGCCCAGAAACCTCGCACTGCCACATCGCCTCGTAGATCAGGTCCTGGAGCTGTGGCAGTTTCCTCCAGAGTCTCTCCTGAAGGAATGATAGGTTCATTCATCACAGCTGAAGGGGGATACAACTGAGAACAAAGCTCCTGCCATTCAGCCGCCAAGTCGTTGTGGCGGAGAAGGATGAGACCTCCTCTCTGGCATTGCAAGGCATGTTCAACAGAAAACGCCTCGTTGGGACATCCATCACACTTCTCTGGCAAATCCAAAGGCATCATCCCATACTATCGAAGTCTGAGATTGTCCCGGAACTCAGTCACAGTCAGAACTGTGTTGTTCGACTTGTTCGGTGCCGTCGTCAACCAAATTCCGGTTTCCCTGGCTCGAAGAAGAATCTTCCGAACCTTCTTTGCTGTCCTTTCAGTATCGATTCTTTCTCTTCCTTCAAATTCCTTGATAACTATGTCAAACTTTTCTTCCTGCTTCTTCTTCCTTGCCGTCGCCTGGCTCTTGAGTGTCTGAACCGCCTGAAGCTGATACCGGGCTGTGTCTAAATCTTCCCCAGCAACAAGAGAACTCACGATGGGTAGGGTTAGGGTTCTGGAGTTCATGTGCTGTGTCCAAGCCTGTTGGGCGGGGACTGGGATGTTAATACCTGCTTGAGATGTCGACAGGGAGAGAAGGGTACGGAGTCGGGGCTGATATCAGCCATGTCCATGCCCAACAACGCTGGTAGGAAGTCTTCAGCGATTGCTTGCTCCAATGGAGAAAGCAGAGACTTCGTTCCAAGGTTTTGTAAATCTTGTGTAGGGCTTTCCTCGTTCAGAAGCCATAACCGGGGGTTAGTGACTCTGAGCAAGTACAACCACTCATTCTGTAAAGATAGGGTCAGAGCTGTGAATGCCGACTGTGGGTATTTCTTAGCGGCTATTGCCAGCGTTCGGATATGGTCACACCAGGCTCTGATCTTTGGCTCAACCCAAGAGGGGAAGTCTTCTTTGCAGCCAATGAATCCGCCCATGTAACGATGACCAGAGGTGAACTCGAATCCGAAGGGTGCAAGGATACGAGAAGCTCGCTTCTTCCATTTGGGTCTAACAACAACGACACTCTTCTCGGGCTTGGGGTAATATCCGCGAGCTGGACCAATCTCTTGAAGCTTCTTCATGGCTCTGGAGATCAAAAGAGGATGCCCTGAAAAAGACGAGTCATCTGCGTACCATGGCTGAAGGAGACCTGGAACGTGTCGTCTGATTTCCTCGGACAATGGAACTAAAGCTAAGCCATATAGTACCATGGAAAGGGGGTCTCCCTGCGTCACTCCTTCCTTCGATTCCAGGAAGGATGCCTTGGGAGTTTCGGAGCGCCTCAATACCAGAAGAGCAGCGTGGCGATAGCAGTTGTAACTGAATCTTGCTCCCTCTGGCCACCGATGTCGGACTGTCCAAATCATAGCTTTCCTACTGAGCTCATTGAATCCATTTCGAGCGTCGACAAGAAGCGTCGCCACTAGTGGATCATTCTCATCTGGCCACTCTTCGCTCTGAAGTTTGGCTCGAATCGTCGCATCATTGTGATCCTGAGCGTCTGGCATGGAATCATTTTCTTCACAAGTTGGCGGGAGTGACTTGTCCTCAGAGTCACCCAACAGGCTTGGGGATGAGATAGGATCCTCTTCTTCAGTGCTGGATCCACAATCCACCTCAATACTGGACACAGAGCTGGAGTCCTCCGTATTTTCCAATAGGTTTGGAGATTCCTCTTCTACCTCAGTACTGGGATTTGTGTTAGGGTCACGACTTTTTGTACGGACATTGTCCCCCGGGATGATAGTACTGCTCCCAGTGGTTCCGGATTCCACGCTGCTGTCATCTTGTTCTTCGCCTCGCTCTTCAAAAGTTCGAGAGTGCAGGGCTTGCACGGCATGTACTGCACCCTCGATGCCTGCTTTAAGACCAACACAAAGGTTGTGGTTCCCTGCTGCTTTGGTTGCGTTAGCTCGGGTAGTCTTCAGTAGGCATTTAGCCATCAGTCGTCTGTAGATTTCGCCAATTCCAATCGGTCGGGTTCCGGGGCACTTGTCTAGTGCAACTAGACGACCAGCCATCAATGCCCTGTAAGCTGCCCATGGAGGATGGGAAGTAGCCAGCCATGTGGTGAAGGCAGCCCACTCCTCTCGGAGTGCTTTGGACTGATCCCCATACCGGAGCATCTAGCAATAGGAGACGCCCTCCAAGAGCGGTTTTCGGCTCTGGAGGGAAGTCTTATCCTGGAAAACCAACGGTTCTGGTAATTTTAGAGTTTACTTTAGGCGTTCAAGAGATCTGGAAGCCCCATCATGTCCATGGTGGGTGTCGCAGCAACCAAGGGGAGGTCGTCCCCACCGCCTCATCCTTCTCGGATTCAGACCCGGCGCATTGGTGCTGCAGGCTTGGCATTATAGGGCAGTCTTGCGACTCCTTGACCCGATTGACTCAAGCTGTAGGAAACCCTGAACAGACTACGCGCAATAGGGAGGAACAACACAGTGATGATGATCGAGATGGTCTTGATCTGGAGGAGGCGAATACACCACCCTCCTTGGATAAGGAGATGGAGGAAGAAGACGACAATAGCTGGCAACCGATTAGTGTTGATGGAGACGATTTACAGTATTGTGTCGAAATTCCAAGGTGTTGTGAATGTTCAGAGAAAGCGAAATGCTGTCGACGCATCCAAAACAAGAGCACAGGTAGAAATGGGAAGAGGAGAGGTGCAAGATGCGAATGCTTGACCAACGGGCGCAGGTGCACTAACTGCAGATGCCTAGCACACTGCACTAACAATGGGCGGAACCTGACAGCACCATCAGACCCACAACACCCACCTCGAATTCGCCAACCACAACGATCGGATGAAGAAGACCCACAATCCGTTCAAGTGGTCCCGGCAGAAGGCCACCCACAAGCACCACAACTTACCACCAACACGGCATACAGACCTCGTGACCTCTCACCAAGAGAGCAACTTGTTGTCACGCAGGATCCAGAAGCCGATTTGCCCGGATATGAGATGACAGCTGCTGACCAAGCGCTGTGCAATCTCATGGGCGACCATATCCACTCCAACCCAGGCCTGCATCTCGACGGTGGGATTGCAGATGACAAAGAGTGGCAACGTCGATGGCGGAGAACTGCCCAGCTCCCATTGAGGAACTACGAACTCCCCCATGGCAAGATTGCAAAACGATTCCTGGCCCAACTCGAAACTAGAAACATTCGAGACCGTAAGTCAAACAGCGAACGTCTCATTGTCTTTGCCGCCGTGATACTTCGCCGAAACACGGAAATCAAGCGAGCAAAAGACATTCGCGCTGTAATCTCTGCCCGTCTTGACTTGTGGCAAGCTTCACAGTTTGACACTCTGATTGCTTCGTTGGAACACTCGGCTGAGCTATACATTGTCTCAAAAGAGCAGAAGAAACAAGCGGAGCAGAATGCCAGGACACAATTGCAAACTATTCCGGAACAACGATCTGTCACCTGGGAAGATCATGTCCAGGATAAGAGCAAGCCCACTGAATCTGAGCTTCGAAAATTTCACGAAGACATAATCGCAGGGCGGGTCCGACAAGCTGTCCGGCGACTAACCAATCGCCATGGCGGTGGAGTAGTGGCCCCTGAGGGCCTTTGCACTAAAACGGGCCGTCCAGTTATTGAGGTTTTGGCAGAGAAGCATCCTGAACTTCGTGAACCAGAAAGACTCAATCAACATGGCTGGCTACTTCCCATCCTCCATGGGCAGCTTACAGGGCATTGATGGCTGGTCGTCTAGTTGCACTAGACAAGTGCCCCGGAACCCGACCGATTGGAATTGGCGAAATCTACAGACGACTGATGGCTAAATGCCTACTGAAGACTACCCGAGCTAACGCAACCAAAGCAGCAGGGAACCACAACCTTTGTGTTGGTCTTAAAGCAGGCATCGAGGGTGCAGTACATGCCGTGCAGATGTGCAAGTTTGTGCGCTCCCGCCTTTCATTCGCGTTGATTCGATCTACTACACAATGTTTACGAGGAACGAGGGACACCGGCCGGTTCCGCAATCCCCAAATTGATTGTGTGGCTGGTGCGGGTTCGTCTCTCTACAATTTCGTGGAGTAATTTGTTGATGAATCGGAGTTGAGAAAGTTTGATTGGAAATGGCGGCTTTGCGTTGTCGTGCTGCTGTATTCAGAGTACACTACATGTTACATTACTGCATATGCCCATTAGGGGTCTAAAATAGTGGAGGAATGAGAATGATCCACTAGTGGCGACGCTTCTTCTCGACGCTCGAAATGGATTCAATGAGCTCAGTAGGAAAGCTATGATTTGGACAGTCCGACATCGGTGGCCAGAGGGAGCAAGATTGAGTTGCAACTGCTATCGCCACGTTGCTATCAAGGAATTTGAAGGAAGAGAAAGAATCGACACTGAAAGGACAGCAAAGAACGTTCGGAAGATCTTCGAGCCAGGGAATCCGGAATTTGGTTGACGACGGCACCGAACAAGTCGAACAACACAGTTCTGACTGTGACTGAGTTCCGGGACAATCTCAGACTTCGATATGGGATGATGCCTTTGGATTTGCCAGAGAAGTGTGATGGATGTCCCAACGAGGCGTTTTCTGTTGAACATGCCTTGCAATGCCAGAGAGGAGGTCTCATCCTTCTCCGCCACAACGACTTGGCGGCTGAATGGCAGGAGCTTTGTTCACAGTTGTATCCCCCTTCAGCTGTGATGAATGAACCTATCATTCCTTCAGGAGAGACTCTGGAGGAAACTGCCACAGCTCCTGGACCTGATCTACGAGGCGATGTGGCAGTGCGTGGGTTCTGGGTGAAGTCCACGACTACATACTTCGAAATTCGTATATCTGATACAGATGCTCCGTCATATGTCACCAGGGACCCTTTGAAGGTGTTGGAGTCCCAACAGGAAGCCAAGAAGAAGAAGTATCTTGAGGCATGCAAGCGTGCTCACAGCCACTTCACACCCTTGATTTTCTCTGTGGATGGACTGATGAGTTCTGAGACCCGATCGGCTATTCGCCGCTTGGCAGCAGGGCTTTCCAGCAAGTGGAAGCGCGAACATTCGCAGATGTGCAAGTTTGTGCGCTCCCGCCTCTCATTCGCGTTGATTCGATCTACTACACAATGTTTACGAGGAACGAGGGACACCTGCCGGTTCCGCAATCCCCAAATTGATTGTGTGGCTGGTGCGGGTTCGTCTCTCTACAATTTCGTGGAGTAATTTGTTGAAGAATTGGAGCGGCTTTGCGTTGTCGTGCTGCTGTCTTCAGAGTACACTACATGTTACATTACTGCATATGCCCATTAGGGGTCTAAAATAGTGAATTGTTACCCATTAGGGGTCTAAAATAGTGAAGAAGACTTGTCACAGTCAGAACTATGAATTGGAGTTGAGAAAGTTTGATTGGAAATGGCAGCTTTGCGTTGTCGTGCTGCTGTCTTCAGAGTACACTACATGTTACATTACTGCATATGCCCATTAGGGGTCTAAAATAGTGAAGAGTAACTGTTGTTCAGTTTGTTCGGTGGTTCCGCAATCCCCAAATTGATTGTGTGGCTGGTGCGGGTTCGTCTCTCTACAATTTCGTGGAGCAATTTGTTGAAGAATTGGAGTTGAGAAAGTTTGATTGGATATGGCGGCTTTGCGTTGTCGTGCTGCTGTCTTCAGAGTACACTACATGTTACATTACTGCATATGCCCATTAAGGGGCTAAAATAGTGAAGTGATTGTGTGGTAGATCAATTTGGGCCTAGAATAGTGAAAGAGACAACATTTGGGGATATTGACATTTGCCACTGGATAATGGTAAATATCCCAGTGGGAGTACCTCCTTCATAATTCACACTTAGAAGCGGTACACCCTACCATGTGGGCACTCGTTGGGAGTCCCGCGGAAGCCATGAGAGACTGTCGCCGTAGCCACTTTTCACAACATTCTGAACCACATCGTCTAGCATTGCATTGTGCGATGCAGATGGGTCGCCATGGTGTTGTGCCATCAGTCAAGTTTTTGGGCGTTCATTAGATCAGGAGCAAAGTGAAAGGCTGTCGCGCCCAGTAAGTTAAAATCTGATATCAAGAGGGTCGAATTGTACCCAATTTTCTTTTTGTCACCTCTAGTACCCACCACATTAAGCTTGTGGAAAGCATCTCGAAACGACACTCCATGCACTTCCTCGACACGTTTCCGAGTAATTTCATAAAGTTCTCTAGGATAGACATGCTGATTCAACCTGCTGTATTCATACTTCTCTTCAGGTATGCCCAAGAATACTTCTGTCCCTTCCTTCCACATTTCAACATTAGTACCGGGCAACGAATCAAACGTAGCAAAGTCATTCACAGGCTTTCCATTTTCAAGGAAACATTCATCCTTCCATTGCGTGACGACACAGTCTGAGTCCAAGTGGAGAATGTAGTCCCCCTTCGCTTGAAGATCAGACGTCAGTTTGCTGTACTTTTGTTGAATGTGGCCATTTCGTAAGAAGTTTGGTTCCACTTGCAACTGAATTCCATCTCGTTGGTACAATTCAGGAAATTTTTCAATCATAGGCTTATACAATTTTGAGCGCACTGCTTCTTCATTCTCTTGGTCTGTGAAAATCAAGATTTCCAACAATGTTTCATCCATTTGCTTGACGACAGATTCAAGACCCAATACTGCCATGGCCGCATCTTCACGCCAAGTTCGAAGAACCACACTCAAGTTTCGCTTCTTGTTTTGATGGTGTGTCCTGTCTGCAAGAGGATTTTGCTGGACAACATGGGAGACCCCACCACTGTTTCCTTGAGCAGGTTTTACTGTTTTTCCTGATGGTGCTTCTTGAACCTGCTGGTGGTTCATTGCAAAGTTGCCTTGGGGTGCCATGATTCCACTGGTGTACCACCAAAATGCCAGTAGTAGAAAGAAAAATACTAGAATTGTCATCAATGGAAATGTCCTTTCGGACCAGCATGAAGCCTGCTTCCCTGCAATTCGAGGTTTCCGTGCTACTAGCCTCGTAGAGTCACCTGAACAAAGACCAGCTTTCCACAAAGCAAGGTCTCTTCTGATGCGATCCAACAATGTGTGTTCCTGTGACTTTCTGCCCATGGTCATTGTTTGTCGAACCCGTAAGCACCCTAAACAATGATCAATTGAACCTTTTATGCAACGCTCTATTCTGGTGCTGCTGTTCCTCTCGTGGCTCCCTCCATCATGTGGATCCCTCTCCCTTCTAATTGGCTAGCATTAGGAGTATCTAGCTCGTCATGCGCATTTCACACATCATGGGTGAACCTATGTAACACTTCATTTTGTCACTTCATTTAGGGAATCTTATCCCCACCAACAGGAGTAATATTTTGGGCGGAATCGTGTAAGTTGAAATAATTTGCTGTGGGAAGTGGCAAGAGGACCAGCTAAACAGGGGGCTTGAATCTTCTTCTTCATGCGAGCCACAATATGCAGTTGTGTCTGCTGGTAACCACTTTACGACCTCATGCGCTGGACAGTACCTTGCCAACAATGACAAATGCTATAAGTTTCCCTCGAACTGAAAGGGTTGCATGGATGGTTGCATGCATCTCTCTCTGGTGTCTTCTATCTATCTGTCATCAAACGTGCGATGGACTGTTTCCCAAAGGACCCCCTATGATGGCTACTACTAGTAGTAGTACTTATTCTACCCAAACAGAACCACGACTCCAACTTCAAGCGCTGTTGCCACAGAATTGCACGAACAACACGAAACCAGCATCTGAAAACAACAAGAGAGAGCTTGAGTATTTCCTTCCACTCACTCCTGATGACAGTATCCAACCCACTGTTTCCCTAGCCATCAATGCCTCTATCGACGACCCCCTCAATCCTTTGTGCAACTGCTCAGTCACGAATCAAGTTCGTTTAGAGATCACCCCCTCTGGACAGTGGATGCTTCACAGTCTCCACAACGGTATCCCAAAGAAGGTCGGAGGGGATGATTTCTATGTAACATACACGGATTATGCTGATCCGCTCTATAATATCCGAGGCCCTGGTCTGGCTACCGATAGTCCAACAGCAGTTGCTAAAGTGACAGACTTGGGGAATGGTAGCTACTATTTGGAGTTTGTTGAACCACCTATGAGAAGTATGTCCTTCGTGACTCCTGATATAGGTCGTCCCTTTGAATCCATAGGATGGGGGCAGCTGACTATATATTTCGTCTACACGTGTTCCATTGGGAAGTGGTGGGACTTCAAGAGCAGACGTGGCTGGATATCAAATGGGGCCTCACGGCGATCGTACTCACGACATTTGGTTCCATCCCCCTCAAGAATATCTCGTTTCCAATTTCCTCGCCTTCTTGATCGGGGTACTAGTGGGATCGACCTTGGGAAGTATGACAATGTTATTTGCTATGGTGATTCTGTTCAAAGAAACTTCTGTGGGTTCCAATCCAGAACAGATTGTGATGGGTGGTTTCACAAACAGAATGTTGTCCCATTTCCCCATCCTCTAACAAAGATATCGACAGGCAGATCTGGACAGATGTATATCGACAAATTTAAAGCAAAAGTCGAGGAAAACTTTGGTGGGGTCAGAAATGGAAGCACAGCAGTGTTACTGGCCTCGTCAGCTTGGGATTTTGCGGTGCCAGGGGAACCCGAGGGAGTTCCTGATTTTGAGAACCATATTGAAGGATTGAGAATGGCTCTTTCACAAATTCAACAAGAGTACCCAAGCTTTGATATCTACTGGAAGTCACCACAAGCTTTGCATGCACATGTGTTACCTGATTATTGCTTTGCAGACAAAAGGTGTGATAAAGCAGTTCGGTTCCTCTCAAATCAATATGTCCGAGTCCTTTACACTTTACAAGAAAAGTTGATGAACGAGCTAGGGATTCCTTTCATTGACGTCTTTGAAGCTTCATCACTTTCTGCAGATTGGCATATGAAAGGAGATGGTGTTCACTATACAAATAAATTCAACTGGGCGTTGATGAACATGACTTTCCCTCAAAACTATCCAGAATCCAGTTGGAATTGTACGAGCAACTCCAGCAAGATACCCGCCACAATGTCCTAACAAACTAACTACATAATAATTCATTGATTCCAATGTTGATCGCTGCTTCTTGTTGTTGAGGAGAACTCGAACAGTATGTTCGAGTTCTGATCCATGCTGGGGCAGCCAGTTTGTGAGTGAGGAGGTTGAATCAATCTCCCCTGGACCTGCTGAGGAGCCAGAAAAATACCTTGCGACTTTCTGGACAGGATTGCCCTCAGTGATCAGGACTGGCACTGTAGGAACACTTGTGTACAGCTCAAATGAGTGACATGTCTGACTGACGGAGACGAGATAATGGAGTCTTTCCGGTTCCCACCACCAGACGATGCTTCTCTCGTCCCACTACCTCCTCCAGTACACCAGGTGGGACTGTTTTAGTGCAAAGGCCTTTCGCTTGCACACCTTTGTGCAGTGCCTTCCTTTAATATACTGCATTTTCTGTCTGCTCCCTTTAGGTCGCAGCACTTCAGCATTCATTGATCTATTAGGTCACTGTCAATGCAATGTCAATAGCGGGATCGATTGGTTGGCCATCGGCCATCGGCCAACGTAGTCGGTACGTACGTACCCTGGTACGTATGGCAGCCTACACAGAACGCTACAGGAGCACATGACCAGTACGACTTCTCATGACGGCCTACTCGTACCGATGGTGGAGAGGGCGTGTGTACATCGCCTGATGCAGGGACGACGTACAGAAGGTAGTTTCACGAAGCCTAATCCGTAGTTTTCATTGGTTGGTGTGGGACGTCGCTTCCCACGCACGGCAATAACGCTGTGTGAGCCACAACCTGTTGGATCGCATTTGCACCAAGATCGTTGACGCTTGCTTCCGATCCCATCGTGCAACCTTCCACCAGTACTGTAGTAGTAGGACAAGTAGTGACGACCATGGCTCCTTCCTCTTCCACAGTGGTACTAGGTTCGCTGCTGGCTTTGGCCGCTGCTGCCGTGGCCGTTCAATTCTCGGCAACATCCAGCTCTCGTGAGATTGCAGAGATTGATGAGGAAGCTGACTTCATTACTGCGGAGGATGTTGTCAAGATCTTCGATCGTCTTTTCCTAGAGATGCAGGCTGTGTTGGCTCAGCTCTCGCAGCAAATCCAACAGATTCAAATGTCTGGCCAACAAATCCCCGAAAGGCAACTTCGCGCCCTCCTCAAGGGAGAGTTTGAGCGTGCTTTGGGAATCAAGCAAAAGATTGTCCTTGATGAGTACGACATGGACGAAGATTGCCTCGAGGAGGCCACATGGGAGTTCCTTGAGAAGGAAGAAGAGTTCCCTAAGGTCAAGAAGGCCGTAGAGCGATTCCAAAAGCTTTGGGAGAATGTCTCCGGGGAATCTGTCGTTGGCAAGCGCCCTGGGTCTGCTGGAGAAACCAAGGAAGCCGAACCAGTTGAGCTTTTGGATGCTGCCAAGACTGTTGAGGCCGCTGAAGTCTATTTCGATGCTCTCACTAGTGCTATGGGGGAATTGGTGCAAGGTCTCAAGCAAGAAGGAAAGGATCTTCGCGATGGAGCCGTGGCTCAAGAGCTTCACATGTCCTTCGCTTCTGTCGCCAACGAAAAGGGAGAGGAAGCACTCCAAACTATGGGCATCTCCTTGGCTCAATTCCAAAAGTCCATTGAGGCCAATGCTCAAAATCCTCAAGTGGGACGATCATTAGCCATGTTGCAAATGAAGCAACAACAGGAGTTGATGCGAATGGGAGTGCCAACGGCTTAGAGTGTTGTCGTTGATGTCTGGAAATCCGTGTACAACTACCTGTAGATGAAAATGATTGCTGTATATCTGTGCATCATTGGCGATTTGCCATGCCACTCATCCAACCTTGAGCTGCCAGCCATGGAACTAACCAGAAAAAACCTAAATTTATGCATCTAGCTTTTATGAACCCTATTGTTTGCATTCATATTTAGAATATTTACGTTCCAAGGCTTGCCGACGAGAGACGATTGCAATGTGCTTTGGTATTCCTCTTTTAAATAATCATCTACTGCTTCTTCGCACAGCACCCTTGTGGCTTGAAACAAGTCGCTGGAATTCCTCACCAGGTCCTAAAACGCGCTTCACCGTTTGAATCACCCTTTCATCCACAAGACTGTTTTTGGAACACAGATGGAAAGTGTCAGATATGGAAGACTGTTTGTCCTTTGGATTTTCAATGAGATTTGAGGCAGCAAGTATCATGGATGAGAAGGTGATAGAGTCTGGAGTCAAAGGCGGCTGGTTCAACCTGGCAAAGGCTTCCTTGGCACACTTCCACGCGGCCTCCTTCTCATCGCCACATTCGGAACCACATATCCGCAAATACCAGTTCAGAACGGATCGATTGGGCAACACTTCAAACTCTTCCATGGAACGGCGCAGAGATTCTGCCATTCGAAGTTTGCCTGAGGATTGTTGGGAGTGGCACAAAATGACAAATAGTTGACCATACACCCGATTTGTCGGTTTGCAATTCTCGTTCCCACCCTTGTATGCAGAAACCAACTGATTGTATAGTCGCAAGGCCCCATCCATGGAATCCGGTCTGTCAGATCGAGCCCAAGTTCCCATTGCTGTCAGGAAAGCAGTTTCGTCCGGAGAACACATTTTGTTGCCATTTTCGAATTCTTGTATCATTTCTCCTAATAGATGGTCTGACCGACCGACATCTCTCGTTTTGGAACAAAATTTCATCAAGGATGTGTACATGAACCTGTCCATCTGCACGGAAGAAAGCCCTTCAGCATGCCTCTTTCGGATGCGCGTTGCCAGACGATGGGCCATTGGCAACGCGTCAGTGTCGTGCCTATTCAGCCATGTGGAGAATACCATGGTGTACAATTTTGCATCTGGGTGCAGCCTCTCGTCGTTAGATGTTTCGAGGAATTCCAGCAGTTCAAAGGTTTGGTTCAATGAAGATTTGGAACGGTCGTTCCCCAGTGCCCGTATGAGAGCTGTGTAGGACACCTTATCTGGCATCAGACCATTGTTTCCAAATTTTTGAGCCTGCAGCGTCATGTGAACCAGTAAGCCTTGAACTCTCTCTTTTCTCTCCCTTGGAGGGAGTGCACGGGCGTAAGCATCAAGTACAATATTGTAGGCATGATTGTCCACGTTGGGCTTCTTTGCCTCAATAAACACAGTCTCTATGGTTTTCAACAGACTCTCGGCAAAGGGTAAGACAGTTCTCGTCTCTTTGCTGTTTACTAGGCCATCGAGGACCACACAAAAGGCATGGTAGGAAGGCTGCAACCGAACGTTTCCCTTCTCGTACAGAGCTTCCATTTGTCGAAACAGACGCTGGACATTGTCAAATTCGCCTTTGGAGGCCCAGGCGGCCAATGCCATCACAAAATCACGAGATTGCACTAACTCCAAGGTTGGGTGTTCTTTCTCGAGTTCAAGTAGCTGACCGAGGGTGGCTTCAACAAGCATTGGATCGTCGCGACTCAATGTCAAGAACCTTCCACATAGCAACGGCAAAGGCGAAGTATCACCCCTCGAAAGGCCGACTTCAATTCCAGTTTGAAGTGCTGCCAAAGCCTCTCGTGAACCCTCAGGCCTCTTCGAACGGTGCCACGCAACAACAAGGGATTCATAGGAGTACGGATCCAAGGCAACTTCTGAATGTACATCCAGTAGGGATAATATCTCGTCTACTTTTCCGTGATGGGCGTATGAGCGTAAAACCGCATTGAAAGTAATCGTCTCAATAACTGCTCCCTTCCTCTCTAGAATGCTCTCCATCCAGAACTTGGTTTTCTCTGGTGCATCTTGATTGTTCACAGCTTGTGACCAGCAATAAACAAGGGATCCTTTCACCTTGTCCAAGGGGTATGCTTCGGTGTCGGGTGCCAATAGTGCCACGAAGTCATTGAAGAGTGCCTCGGCTTTTTCGGGTCCTCTGGAGTCCCATCGAGAGACTCGTCCCCATGCAAAAATGCCAGTGCATAACACATCCAATACCAACTTTTGATTCGATGAAATCACTTCCAGGGGCTGCTCATGGAGGAATGTACCGATCAATTCGTGAATGGTTTCCGCAACTTTATGTAGTACCTCATGGTAGTGTTGAGGAATCTGAAACAATTCATGGTGCCAACCCGAAAAAAGTTGGAACCACTCTCCTGGATTTCCTCCAGACGACTTGACGGTTGCAGGTTCAATGGATGATTTCAAAAGAAATGTGCTCGAAGAAATTAGGTCGGCTACTCGCTGTGTTGCTGAATGTTTTGCGGAAGTGTTCGCAAACCTAACGACAGAATGTTGGGCTTGGAATGGAAGCGACAACAATGGGTTGGAGGGTTGGGTTGGGTCGTATCGGTTGCTAATCGTAACAGAATACACAATTTTATGTGTACATTTCCATGTTCTCACAATCCTTTGTTGCAACGTTGATGCCATCGAACAAGCCAGCTATCATGCAGCATTGTACGTAGGGCGTTGTTGGGACGAGCAGGACACACGACTACTGCGACTAACCCGTGTAGTACAATATTGCAGTACCTAATAAAAACACGGCTAGCCCTCTCTAGCTGCCACTTGTAAATAGCATACTCGTACCTGTACTGTACGAGAAGAAAGAGGAAGTTGGTGTTGGTAGAACTAGACAATATGCCGGTACAAAAAGTAACGAAATGATATTGTCGAAGTACCGTACCACCGGTACGAGTGCCATACTACCCGGTAGAAGAAGAAGCAGCAAACTACCATCCACCATCGAGAGATTACTGCCTCTTTCCTGTCTACCGGTAGATGCTTCGTACCGTACCAGCAGAGGGGAAGGCGAGAAGACGATGTTGCCGGTTCTTGGGCACGTGGAGTTGGACAAACGGAGCATGGTTCGACTTTGGGAGACCATCTTGGACCACACAGAATCCATCTTGAGAGTTTGAAGATGTCTGTGCAACGCGTGTCCCACACGCTTTGGCGCGTGCATGATTGCCCATAAATGGGAAAATCTTGAATGAGGGTGTTGCATTAAGTAATATTGCTTCAATGGTGGTGGATTATCCATGGTACGACATGACAAAGATGCCTCCAAAATCTAGGCTCTGATTCTCAACTTTTTTCGACCACAATTTTGAGCTGTGTTGATTTGAAAGATGCGTTTCTTCATCCTTGCAACCACTCTGATGGCAGCTACTGCCTCCAGCATCCATGATAGTCGTAGGCTATCTTTTGAGTACATTGCTGGCTACCAACCAGTGACACTTGTTACCGATGAGGTAAGACTTCAGAGTTTCCTTATTGCAAAGAATGCTTGCCCAAACTTTGAGTTCGCCTGACATGTTGTATCCATTTTTGTTCCTTGTATGATTCAAGAATGCCATTGATTTGGATCAATACGAAATTGAAGTACAATTGGCCATTGCTACTGAAAGCAGCTATGCGATCGCCCAGGATATCTATCAAAATGGTGGAAGCTCTGGTTCTGTCGCAAAGGTGACGCTGACATCAGGGCTCACAACCGGTCAATCCAAGGGAACTGAGGTCACCGGTGATGCCCCTGCTCTTGGCCTCACTGCTGATGGTACCCTCTATGAGGATTATGCGGCAGGTGCCACTCAAATCCAAATTGTTTACAGTGTTCGTTCCGTTCAGAGCAACTACGTTGGGTGCACTGTCGGAGCTCTTCCTATTCCAACCACTGACTATTGTTTCGCAGAATCTGGTACCTTGACCATCGGTGATGACTCATACACCTACTCCTATGACATCCTCACCGACAACACCAACACAAGGACTCTTCAGGATCTAAGCACCAATGCGAAGTCCGAAATGGCTGGATACGATGTTTTCTCCAAGTTTTACCAGTACTATGGGGAATACGATTATGCCAACCAATTCGTGATGGCTGCGTTCAACGGCGAAGAGACCGACTTTAGCAATGGAAATGCTGACTTTTCCGACTATGGAACTGACGGAAAGACTGAGATTATCAAGAAGGCATCCGCATACCTAAGTGCTGGAATGTACGTCATGAAGTCCATGGAATTGGCCATCGAAGAGTGCAACAACGGATGCTCTTCTGACGACTGCGAAGATGATGCCGCCCATGCTTGGGATCAAGCCGTTGCTTTCTACACCGGAAGCAAGGAGGGTACCGATGGCGAGTCGTCTGGATACTTCTTCCACCAACTTGCCGACAAGCGATGCATCAACTTCCGAACCTGTGGGGATCTCGCTGAAGAGATCGAAGGCACGTCACATGTCAACATCGAGATCTTCCGATACTTTGAAGATGGAAAGCGAAACATCGAAGAGGGAAACTGTGCCGATTTGAAGTCTGACAAGGAAAAGATCGAAGCATTGATGACCATCCCAATGATTCAGGGAACTCTTCGTTACGCTTACATCAAGGATATCGAGGAAGATGATTCCGAGAAGTCAGAGGCCGAGGGAGCTATCTTTGCTGCTGGTATCCTCCCTCTCGTCCATGCTTGCGACTCCAGTGCTGCATCCACCATTTACGACAACATGAAGACTGGTGGATACTCTGACTTTGTAGAGGTGAAGGAAGCCTTCGAGAGTGTATACAGCTGTCTCAACGTTGAGTGCGCCGATATAGGTGGCATCTTCGACACAGTCAGCATGTCGCACCATGAATTGGCAGCACCTTGCGGCATGCACCGAAAGGACGGAATCCCCCCCGGTGGAATTATTGGTATTGCCGCTGCTGGTGTTGGCTTCTTGGCCGTTATTGTCCTCATCTCCATGCGATGTGGTGGCCGGGGACATTCTGGTAAGGAGTTCGACAGTGGCAACTCGTCCCCTCCCACCGTGGCCTAGTCGAACACACCGTATTTGCAACTGGCAATTTTGAGACCAGTTCTGACAACATCGAAGCGTGGGGCATCCTTGTTGCTATAGCTCCCCCATACCATAAAGAAATAACCCAAGTAAGAACATTGTTGAAACAAACTTTACGAAAAAACCTTCGAGTAACGGAAGGATATGTCACAAAATGCTGTCAATGCGATCTGTAAAAGGACAAGGGCGCCGACTCTGTAGACAATATCCATGGCCCATGCCTGTGCGAAGGGAAGTGGATGGTGACTCTTTCACACTCTGGGTTCGGCCCTCATCCTTCTCCTGTGGCCAATTGCGTGAACAACCGGTAGTCATCATAGTCTTCGCGTTTGATACCGTTACCACGGTACCACTGGTTTTCATGATGGGTCCGGCAAGTGGAACTGATTCAGGACTGGGACTCAGCTTCGATGGACCCAATACTGTTGGAGACGCTTTGCTGCCCTTGGAACTCTTGACGGACTTGACTTGGTGACGTTGAACCAACCGTCGGAGGTGCGGCTTATGCCGACAAAAGCAAGGATGCCAATATCTTCGAACCCCTGAAGCGGGACCTTCTCTAAAATGTTGGAAAGAACCAGACGACTCGCCTGTTGGCAAAAACGTCATCATTCGGAATCCCCAATTGTTCAGCTGCCGTTCAAATGCTCGGTACGTCGATTGCCCTGGAAACCACTTGGAACCGATCCGTTTCATAAACTCTTTGGGCTGGAAAACATCAAAAGCCATGCCATCTTTGGTCCAAGCCACTGTACT